>CM072692.1:0-29012 GCA_036884735.1 Huso huso
TGTAGCACTCGTTTGCGATGAGCTGCAGCAGACTGAAGGACTCAGCCGACGTCTCCATCTTCAGGTACAGCTCCCAGGCCTGACGAGGTTTCTTATTCATGATGTCTGTCAGGAGATCAGGGATCGAGAGAAAGCAGCGAGTCAATAACCAGCAAGCGATCGAACAAGCAGCGAGTCAATAACCAGCAAGCGATCAAACAAGCAGCGAGTCAATAACCAGTGCTTTTATCAAACAAGCAGCGAAGTCAATAACCAGCAAGCGAGCGATAACAACGAGTCAATAACCAGCAAGCGATCAAACAAGCAGCGAGTCAATAACCAGCAAGCGCGGCGAACAAGCAACGAAGTCAACCACCAAGCGAAGCTAAACAAGCAGCGAAGTCAATAACCAGCAATCAAGGAGCAACAACAGTCAATAACCAGCAAGCGATCGAACAAGCAGCGGTCAATAACCAGTGTTTAGATAAAACAATAATCCAGTCAATAACCAGCAAGCCGATCAAACAAGCAACGAAGTCAATAACCAGCAAGCGACGGACAATCAACGAAGTCAATAACCAGCAAGCGATAAAACAAGCAACGAAATAATAACCAGTGTTTATCGAACAAGCAGCGAAGTCAATAACCAGCAAGCGATCGAAACAACACGAAATAATAACCAGCAAGCGATCGATCGAACAACGCGAGTCAATAACCAGCAAGCGATCAAACAAGCAGCGAAGTCAATAACCAGCAAGCGAAAGTAAAACAAGTAAGCGAAGTCAATAACCAGCAAGCGAAATAAA
Organism: Huso huso; assembly: GCA_036884735.1. NCBI lineage: Eukaryota > Metazoa > Chordata > Actinopteri > Acipenseriformes > Acipenseridae > Huso > Huso huso. The sequence continues at coordinate 786 of CM072692.1, forward strand.
CAAGCAGCGAAGTCAATAACCAGCAAGCGATCGAACAAGCAGCGAGTCAATAACCAGCAAGCGAGCGATAACAACGAGTCAATAACCAGCAAGCGATCAAACAAGTAGCTGAAGTCAATAACCAGTAAGTTTAGCCAAAACAAGCAACGAGTCAATAACCAGCAAGCGAAAAATAACAACGAAGCCAATAACCAGCAAGCGATCAAACAACAGCGAAGTCAATAACCAGCAAGCGATCGAACAAGCAACGAAGTCAATAACCAGCAAGCGATCAAACAAGTAGCGAAGTCAATAACCAGCAAAGCGATCAAACAAGCAGCGAAGTCAATAACCAGCAAGCGGCGAACAAGCAGCGAAGTCAATAACCAGCAAGTTTATCAAACAAGCAACGAAGTCAATAACCAGTAAAGTGATCGAACAAGCAACGAAGTCAATAATAACCAGCGTTTAGATCAAAACAAGCAACGAAATAATAACCAGCAAGGGTCTGGCTCCAGTGCAGTAACGCTGTCAATAACGGGTCTGGTTCCCAGTGCAGTGAAGTCAATAACCAGCAAGCTCAAAGTGCAGTGTTGTGTAATAATGGTCTGGCTCAAAGTACTGCGTTGTCAATAACCAGCAATCCGGTCTGCGCAGTGCTGCGCCGTAATAACTGGCAAGCGCAGTGCCAGGTTGTAATGTGGTCAATAACCGTAGCAAGTGCCAAACAAGCAACGTGGTCAATAACCAGTGCGCATCTTGTAAGCAACGAAATAATAACCACCGCTGCCATCAAAATGGGTCTGGCTCCAATAACCAGCAAGCGTAATGGGTTATTCCAAACGGTCGCTGCGCCAGCAATGGGCAAGCCATCAAACAAGTAGCGCTGAAATCGGTCAATAACCAGTGCAAGCGAAATAAAACAAGCAACGAAAGTCAATAACCAGCAAGCGATCAAACAAGCAACGAGTCAATAACCAGCAAGCGAGCGAAACAAGCAACGAGTCAATAACCAGCAAGCGACGAAACAAGCAACGAGTCAATAACCAGCAAGCGAGCGATAACAACGAGTCAATAACCAGCAAGCGATCAAACAAGCAACGAGTCAATAACCAGCAAGTGATCGATAACAACGAGTCAATAACCAGCAAGCGATCGAACAAGCAACGAGTCAATAACCAGGGTCTGGCTCCAGTGCAGTGCTGTGTTGTAATGGGTCTGGCTCCAGTGCAGTGCTGTGTTGTAATGGGTCTGGCTCCAGTGCAGTGCTGTGTTGTAATGGGTCTGGCTCCAGTACTGTGCTGTGCTGTAATGGGTCTGGCTCCAGTGCAGTGCTGTGCTGTAATGGGTCTGGCTCCAGTGCAGTGCTGTGTTGTAATGGGTCTGGCTCCAGTGCAGTGCTGTGTTGTAATGGGTCTGGCTCCAGTGCTGTGCTGTGCTGTAATGGGTCTGGCTCCAGTGCACTGCTGTGCTGTAATGGGTCTGGCTCCAGTGCACTGCTGTGCTGTAATGGGTCTGGCTCCAGTGCACTGCTGTGCTGTAATGGGTCTGGCTCCAGTGCACTGCTGTGCTGTGCTGTAATGGGTCTGGCTCCAGTGCAGTGCTGTGTTGTAATGGGTCTGGCTCCAGTGCAGTGCTGTGTTGTAATGGGTCTGGCTCCAGTGCAGTGCAGTGCTGTAATGGGTCTGGGTTGGGTCAGGTACTCACAGCAACGGCACAGCCAGCTCAGAGCCCCCAAGGTGAAGTCAGACCCGGATCTTCTCACTCTGAATCAGCAGAAACACCTGGCAATGACACGAGAACCACGCCTGTCAACAACCTCAACACACTGCTCCCCCAAACCATCCACAATCAATAACCCTCCACACGATCAATAATCAATAACCCTCCGCACGACTCATCCATAATCAATAACCCTCATCATGACTCATCCATAATCAATAACCCTCATCACGACTCATCAATAATCAATAACCCTCATCACGACTCATCCATAATCAATAACCCTCATCACGACTCATCCATAATCAATAACCCTCCACACGATCAATAATCAATAACCCTCATCACGACTCATCCATAATCAATAACCCTCCGCACGATCAATAATCGCTGCTCACCCACCTCCTCTGCCTCCTTGTAGTTGCCCACGGCTGCCTTGGCCTGAGCGTAGTTGAAGTTGAACATGTCGTCATTATAGAAATAACTCTGCCAGGAGAGAGAGAGAGAGAGAGAGAGAGAGGGGAGGAGGGAGGGGGGAGGGGAGGCCCATCGGTAATCAATCATCAGCGATAATCGATGGATAATCAATAGCAGCGCCTGTAACTGCGCTGAGCCGCACCCACCTTGACAGAGTTCAGGTAGATGAGGACGTCTTCAAACTGCTTGAGCAGGAAGAAGCACCAAGCCATGCACTGCCTTCCAGGAATAGTGTCTTAGAGAGAGAGGGAGAGAGAGAGGGAGAAGGGGGAGGGGAGAAGGGGAGAGGGGGGAGAGGGGGGGAGGAGGGAAGGGGGGGGGGAGCCAGAGTGAGAGGAGGGGGAGCAGAGGAGAGGAGGGGGAGAGAGAGGTCATTATTACACACAAACGCAGAGCTGAGAGTCCAGCACATTATTGCTGTCATTGAACAAACATGTTCCAGAGGAGGGTCCAGAACCCCATCACACGACATTCTAGAGCCAAACAGAGAGAAAATCACAGAACCCCTCACCTCCATCACACACTGGCTGAGATTAGAAACACAGTCACCTCCACAGAGCCCAGCTGGAAGAACTGCTGAGAGATCTTGAGATGTCACCCTCACAGAGACACACAAGACACACGAGAGAACAAAGAGAGATTAGAAACACAGTCACCCTCCACACAGAGCCTCCATCACACACACTGACACACACAGAGAGAACAAACAGAGAGATTAGAAACACAGTCACCCTCCACACAGAGCCTCCATCACACACACTGACACACGAGAGAACAAACAGAGAGATTAGAAACACAGTCACCCTCCACACAGAGCCTCCATCACACACACTGACACACGAGAGAACAGAGAGATTAGAAACACAGTCACCCTCCACACAGAGCCTCCATCACACACACTGACACACGAGAGAACAAACAGAGAGATTAGAAACACAGTCACCCTCCACACAGAGCCTCCATCACACACACTGACACACGAGAGAGAACAAAAGAGAGATTAGAAACACAGTCACCCTCAGAGAACACAGAGCCTCCATCACACACACTGACACACGAGAGAACAAAGAGAGATTAGAAACACAGTCACCCTCCACACAGAGCCTCCATCACACACTGACACACGAGAGAACAAACAGAGAGATTAGAAACACAGTCACCCTCCACACAGAGCCTCCATCACACACACTGACACAAACAGAGAGAACAAACAGAGAGATTAGAAACACAGTCACCCTCCCACACAGAGCCTCCATCACACACACTGACACACGAGAGAACAAACAGAGATTAGAAACACAGTCACCCTCCACACAGAACCTCCATCACACACACTGACACACAGAGAACAAACAGAGAGATTAGAAAAACACAGTCACCCTCCACACAGAGCCTCCAACACACACACACTGACACACACAGAGAACAAACAAAGAGAGATTAGAAACACAGTCACCCCTCCACACAGAGCCTCCATCACACACACTGACACTCCAGAGAGAACAAACAGAGAGATTAGAAACACAGTCACCCTCCACACAGAGCCTCCATCACACACACTGAACAAACAGAACAAACAGAGAGATTAGAAACACAGTCACCCTCCACACAGAGCCTCCATCACACACACACTGACACACGAGAGAACAGAGAGATTAGAAACACAGTCACCCTCCACACAGAGCCTCCATCACACACTGACACACGAGAGAACAAACAGAGAGATTAGAAACACAGTCACCCTCCACAGAGCCTCCATCACACACACTGACACACGAGAGAACAGAGAGATTAGAAACACAGTCACCCTCCACACAGAGCCTCCATCACACACACACTGACACACGAGAGAACAAACAGAGAGATTAGAAACACAGTCACCCCTCCACGCAGAGCCTCCATCACACACACACTGACACACGAGAGAACAAACAGAGAGATTAGAAACACAGTCACCCTCCACACAGAGCCTCCATCACACACACTGACACACGAGAGAACAAACAGAGAGATTAGAAACACAGTCACCCTCCACACAGAGCCTCCATCACACACACTCTGACACGAGAGAACAAACAGAGAGATTAGAAACACAGTCACCCTCCACACAGAGCCTCCATCACACACACACTGACACGAGAGAACAAACAGAGAGATTAGAAACACAGTCACCCTCCACACAGAACCTCCAACACACACACTGACACACGAGAGAACAAACAGAGAGATTAGAAACACAGTCACCCTCCACACAGAGCCTCCATCACACACACTGACACACGAGAGAACAAACAGATTAGAAACACAGTCACCCTCCACACAGAGCCTCCATCACACACACTGACACACGAGAGAGAACAAAAGAGAGATTAGAAACACAGTCACCCTCCACACAGAGCCTCCATCACACACACTGACACACGAGAGAACAAACAGAGAGATTAGAAACACAGTCACCCTCCACAGAGCCTCCATCACACACACTGACACACGAGAGAACAAACAGAGAGATCAGAAACACAGTCACCCTCCACACAGAGCCTCCATCACAGACACTGACACACGCGTGCACACACACACACACACACACACACACGCACGCACACACACGCACTCTCACACAGTGAAGTCAGGCTGGTGTAAATGTAAACTCACCGACCCCATCTCCTGCCCTAATGCTGCATTCACCACTCCCTTCAGAATGTACTCCTGAGAGGGGGAGAGAGAGGGGGAGAGGGAGAGAGGGGGAGAGAGAGGGAGGTCAGATCTTATTCCCAATGCAGTCCCTGTGTTTGTGCAGGGCTCTGATTTCTCTCTCACAGTCCCTGTGTTTTGCAGGGCTCTGATTTCTCCATCAAAGTACCTGTGTGTTTGTGCAGGGCTCTGATTTCTCTCCCCTCACAGTCCCTGTGCAGAGCCTGCAGGGCTCTGATTTCACTCTCACAGTCCCTGTGTTTGAGCAGGGCTCTGATTTCTCTCACAGTCCCTGTGTGTTTCTGCAGGGCTCTGATTTCTCTCTCACAGTCCCTGTGTTTGTGCAGGGCTCTGATTTCTCTATCACAGTCCCTGTGTGTTTGTGCAGGGCTCTGATTTCTCTATCACAGTCCCTGTGTGTTTGTGCAGGGCTCTGATTTCTCTCTCACAGTCCCTGTGTGTTTGTGCAGGGCTCTGATTTCTCTCTCACAGTCCCTGTGTTTGTGCAGGGCTCTGATTTCTCTCTCACAGTCCCTGTGTTTGTGCAGGGCTCTGATTCTCTATCACAGTCCCTGTGTGTTTGTGCAGGGCTCTGATTTTCATCACAGTCCCTGTGTGTTTGTGCAGGGCTCTGATTTCTCTCTCACAGTCCCTGTGTTTGTGCAGGGCTCTGATTTCTCTCTCACAGTCCCTGTGTGTTTGTGCAGGGCTCTGATTTCTCTATCACAGTCACTGTGTGTTTGTGCAGGGCTCTGATTTCTCTCTCACAGTCCCTGTGTGTTTGTGCAGGGCTCTGATTTCTCTCTCACAGTCCCCGTGTTTGTCTCACCTGTGGGGTGGAAGGCTCCATGTCTTTGATGAGATTGTAGGCTTCCTGCACGTCATCTAGGAAGGAGCAGATAAGAAGCAACTGTCAGCATCATTAAACACCACACACTACTGTACAGAGATTCACAGTGTAGACAATATTATACAGTGACTCTCTCAGTATTATACAGTGACTCTCTCAGTATTATACAGTGACTCTCACTATTATACAGTGACTCTCTCACTATTATACAGTGACTCTCTCAGTATTATACAGTGACTCTCTCAGTATTATATAGTGACTCTCACTATTATACAGTGACTCTCTCACTATTATACAGTGACTCTCACTATTATGACTCTACTATTATAGTGACTCTCACTATTATACAGTGACTCACTATTATACAGTGACTCAGTATTATACAGTGACTCTCTCAGTATTATACAGTGATTCTCAGTATTATACAGTGACTCTCACTATTATACAGTGACTCTCTCACTATTATACAGTGACTCTCTCACTATTATACAGTGACTCTCACTATTATACAGTGACTCTCAGTATTATACAGTGACTCTCAGTATTATACAGTGACTCTCAGTATTATACAGTGACTCTCAGTATTATACAGTGACTCTCAGTATTATACAGTGACTCTCAGTATTATACAGTGACTCTCAGTATTATACAGTGACTCTCAGTATTATAGTGACTCTCTCAGTATTATACAGAGACTCTCTCAGTTTTATACAGTGACTCTCAGTATTATACAGTGACTCTCAGTATTATACAGTGACTCTCTCAGTATTTTACAGTGACTCTCTCAGTATTTTACAGTGACTCTCAGAATTATACAGTGACTCTCAGTATTATACAGTGACTCTCAGTATTATACAGTGACTCTCTCAGTATTATACAGTGACTCTCTCAGTATTATACAGTGACTCTCTCAGTATTTTACAGTGACTCAGTATTTTACAGTGACTCAGTATTTTACAGTGACTCTCAGTATTTTACAGTGACTCTCAGTATTATACAGTGACTCTCTCAGTATTATACAGTGACTCTCTCAGTATTATACAGTGACTCTCTCAGTATTATACAGTGACTCTCAGTATTATACAGTGACTCTCAGTATTATACAGTGACTCTCTCAGTATTATACAGTGACTCTCAGTATTTTACAGTGACTCTCAGTATTATACAGTGACTCTCTCAGTATTATACAGTGACTCTCAGTATTATCAGTGACTATTATACAGTGACTCTCTCAGTATTTTACAGTGACTCTCTCAGTATTTTACAGTGACTCTCTCAGTATTATACAGTGACTCTCTCAGTATTATACAGTGACTCTCTCAGTATTATACAGTGACTCTCAGTATTTGACTCTCAGACAGTGACTCTCAGTATTTTACAGTGACTCTCTCAGTATTATACAGTGACTCTCTCAGTATTATACAGTGACTCTCAGTATTATACAGTGACATTATACAGTGACTCTCAGTATTATACAGACTCTCCCAGACAGTGACCTCTCAGTATTATACAGTGACTCTCTCAGTATTATACAGTGACTCTCAGTATTATACAGTGACTCTCTCAGTATTATACAGTGACTCTCAGTATTATTTTGACTCTCAGTATTATACAGTGACACTCTCAGTATTATACAGTGACTCTCTCAGTATTATACAGTGACTCTCTCAGTATTATACAGTGACTCTCTCAGTATTATACAGTGACTCTCAGTATTATACAGTGACTCTCTCAGTATTATACAGTGACTCTCTCAGTATTATACAGTGACTCTCAGTATTATACAGTGACTCTCTCAGTATTATACAGTGACTCTCAGTATTATACAGTGACTCCTCTCAGTATTTTACAGTGACTCTCTCAGTATATACAGTGACTCTCTCAGTATTTTACAGTGACTCTCTCAGTATTTTACAGTGACTCTCTCAGTAGTATTATACAGTGACTCTCAGTATTATACAGTGATTATCCTCTCTCAGTATTATTATACAGTGACTCTCTCAGTATTATACAGTGACTCTCAGTATTATACAGTGACTCTCTCAGTATTATACAGTGACTCTCTCAGTATTATACAGTGACTCTCTCAGTATTTTACAGTGACTCTCTCAGTATTTACAGTGACTCTCTCAGTATTATACAGTGACTCTCTCAGTATTATACAGTGACTCTCTCAGTATTATACAGTGACTCTCTCAGTATTATACAGTGACTCTCTCAGTATTATACAGTGACTCTCTCAGTATTATACAGTGACTCTCTCAGTATTATACAGTGTGTTGTGCATCGACTCTCTCACCTTGTCTCAGGTAATAGATTACGAGGTTCAGTCTGGCTTCAGGAATGACATCAATCAGGGGCAGGACCTGTCTCAGGTAATAGATTACGAGGTTCAGTCTGGCTCAGGAATGACATCAGAGCCCCCCCCCTCCTCCTCAAACACCACCTGGGGGGGGGCAGGGGGGGGGGGGGGGGGGGAAGCAGGATTCATAAAAAGTATTTTTGAAAGAAAAATGTTTAATAAACAGCGATTCTCACCAGGTTGTGGAGAGAGAGAGAGAGAGAGAGAGAGAGAGAGAGAGAGAGAGAGAGAGAGAGAGAGGGAGAGAGAGAGAGAGAGAGAGAGAGAGAGAGAGACTTTTAGAGTGAGCAGTCACAGAAAATATGAGCTCCTGAAAATTAAAAAAAAATTTATATGTTTTTAGTGAAATAAAATGCCAATTTAATAACATAAACATATGTAAAGTAGTACTTAAAGTAGTATTTAACGTAATATGAAAAAAAATAAGAGAAAACATTTTGATTAAATATTATAAAACACAAAAAGAAGATCTCAAGACCAAAAGAAAAAGAACACAGAGGAAAGGGAAGGAAGGAAGAAAGAGAATTAAAGGAAGAGAAGACAAATTAAAAGAAAAGGAAAGAAAGGAAAAAAAAAGAAAGAAAAGAAAGAAAGGAAAAGAAATAAGAGGAAAAGAAAGGAAGAAAATCACAGAGCAAAGGGAAGGAAGGAAAGAAGAGAGAATTAAAGGAAGAGAAGAAAAATATTTAAGAGAAAAGGAAAGAAAAGGATAAAGAAAGAGAAAGAAAGAAAAGATAGAAGTAAAAAGAGGAAAATAAAGGAAGAAAATTACAGAGGTAGAGGTAAGTTGTTTACACTACCATCATTTTATTTTATAATTTTATAGTAATAAAACAAAAATACTACAAAAATTAAAAGTTCAGCAGTAGTTTACTTTAAAAAAAAAAATAAAATAAAAAGTTCAGTTTACTTTAAAAAAAAGCAGCCGTTGGCAGTGACAGCTGGAAATTGCAAACAAAGTGTAGCAGATTCTCCCGGTTGCCATGGAGACGAGTCAGAGTGCAGAGAGCAGGGAGTTCCAGTACCCGGCTGAACCGCAGCGCACAGGCCAGGAAGCATCATAAACTGAGCGTGAGAGAGAGACCCGGAGTGTCTGTACACAGACTACTCTGGGACAGGAGACAAGAAGATGAGAAGCAACCTCATCTTTCTACACTCAGCACCAATGCCCGGCACACTGCTGTGTGTAAGACGTGACAGCAACGTCATTAAAAGAGGGATCTGCCAAGGCAGACAGATCCCTTAAGAGAAGACTCGACCGACAGCACAGTCCTGAGTATTAATGTTCACCACAGCGGAACTGTGTTGATCCAGGGCAGTGTGAGGCTAGCCTGACCTCCTTGAAAAAAAAATATAAACAACTAAAAGAGGAGGCAGAGATTGAAAAACAAACACTACAGCCAACCACCCCGGAGAACACCGAACCCTGAAGACCCTGAAGATCCTACCTCAGACAGCACATCACCCGACACCAACCTGCCCACCCCTGGTCACCCCCTAGCGACACCCAGCACATGCGGGAGTGCCTGGCCCTGCTGGACTGGAGTTTGTGGAGTTCAGAGAACTTACACTGGCCAGACTCACGAAACCAGCATCACCCAGCAGCTCAGAGATGAGGTGAGCCAGCTCAAGAGAGAGAACAGGGTGGCCATCAACGAGCTGACCAGCGAGATGAAGGACCTGCAGCAGGAGAACGCGAACCTGGGACCCAGCTGACCAGCGTCAAGGAGGAGATGCAGCGAGAGAGAAAACCACCAACAAGGGAGCTGCAGGATTGAGGGAGCAGCTCCACAGATACAGCCCCCCACCCTGCTCCCCTGTGCTACCACCCCGCCAACACTCCCACCCCCGCCTCCCCGCTCCCCCCCCCTATTCCACCCCGCTGCCCCCCCTCCTCACACCGGTCCCATCCTCACCCCCGCCCCCCGGTCCCCTCCCCACCCCCCCATCCCATCCCTTCCCCCCCCTTCCCCTCCCACCCTCCCCCCCCACCCCACTCCCACCCCCATCCCCATCCACCCCCACCCACAGCATGCTGGCCAAAAAAAGAACAACGAGAAGTGGCCCTCCTCATTGACAGCAACGGAAATACCTGGACATGAGGAGACTGTTTCCCCAGCCGGGCGTGTCAACAACATCCGCTGCACAAACACGGAGCGAGTCCCTGCAGCTGCTGAACCGGGACACACTGGGAGCCCGAAAGCTGCATGGCCATCCACACCGGCACCAACAATACCTGGGCCCCTCATGCCACGACACCGCCAAGGCCGGAGGAGGGTGGCTGAGAGAGCTACGCAGGGAGTTCCCCCACTCCAGAGTGGTCATTCCACGCTGCTGCCCCGAGCCCACACCCACCCACACACCATCAACGCTGTGAACGAGATCACCAGAGGCTGCGCTGCGCTGCCTAACGCACCTGGCACACCACCCCACAGTGGGGCCCTGGCACCCCTACGACAAGGTGCACCTCAACCAGGAGGGGGTCAAAGTCTTTGCTAAGACCCTGAAGGATGCAGCCATGGGCCGTGGCCCAGCCAGCCCCCTCAGAGAAAGTGCCAGCAGAGGCCAGCGAGGCATGCAGCCCCGTCAAGACTTGCAGCGCACACATCCCGCCCCATGAGCAAGACAGCCACCGCCATCCGGCCCCCCCACCCCGTCCCATCACCGCCAGGCTCAGCACCACCAGCAGCAACTCAGCTATGCTGCAACCCCTGTCCCAGCCCACCCCCCAGCCCCCCACCGAACTGGGAGAGATCAACAACTCCCTCAGCATCCCTCTGCGCCAGGCTGCTGAACTGAGACCTACAACACCGGGTAGGGAAGAAAAAAAAAAAAAAAAAATCTACATGTAAATAACTACAAATAAATAAATAAAGTATAAATAAATAAATAATTATTAATACTACTAAAATAATTACTATACTTGTACTTTACTGTTTAAAGGGAACTTAAAATGATAAAAGGTTGTGTTATTGTTAGACATTTTATTTCATTAAGAATAATATTGGTTGGATTACATGAGTTCATTTACTGTTAGTTGTTGAACATTCAGGGCCTGTATTCCTCTGCTTTTGGGCTGAAGAGCACAGACCCTGAATTTATTAAAAAATACAAAAGATGTCGATGTGATAGTTCTGTTGGAGACATGGTGCCGTGTGCAGGCAGCCACACACTGCCCCTCAGGCTACAGGGGAGGCGATAGTGCCCCTATTAAACTTGAGCACAGTCCGGCGCCGCAGGGACTCAGGGGGGATTATAGTGTGGTACAGAGGAGCTGGCCAGCTACATCAGCCCAGTCAAACAGGGCCAAAACACACATGGCTCAAAATTAACAAGGAATAGCCCAATGTCAAAATGACATATACCTGTGTGCAGCATACACCCCCTTCTGAATCCCTATTACAACGAAGAGTATTTTTAACACCTCCACACAGAGATCGGCCATTTTCAGGCCCAGGGGGGAATGTGCTGCTCTGTGGGGATTTCAATGCCAGGACAGGCTCAGAGCCTGACTGTATTAACACCCAGGGAAACAGCCATGTATTTGGACAGACCCCTCTGTACCTCACACCCACCACAATCCAGAGAAACAACCCTGACCGTGCCGTGAACAAAAATGGGAGAGAATTAGTGCATCTCTGTCAAGCCCTAGGTCTGTCTGTACATCGTTAATGGCAGGATCAGAGGGGACTCTTTAGGGAGGTTCACGTATTGCTCAGCTCTTGGGACTAGTGTAGTCGACTATGCCATCACTGACATGGACCCCTCCTTTCTAAGTGCATTCACTGTCAGGCAACAAACCCCTCTATCGGACCACAATCAAATCACTGTGTTCCTGAAAAGAGGAAGTCAGGCAAGCAACACACAAACACAGCCCAGTAAGCTGTACAATCTGAATCAAACATACAGATGGGCTCCAAACAGCACTGAGGAATATATCAAAGCAATCAGTTCCACTGAAATAACTAACACCATTAACACTTTCCTCAACACTCTGTACCAACCTAATATGACAGGACTAAATCTGTCTGTTAATGACATCAATCAGATATTTGAAAAAGCAGCCATAATGGCAAATATTAAAAAGACCAAAAAGAAGATCAATCGGAAACAAAAACACACACAGTCATGGTTTGATGATGAATGTAAATCAATACGAACAAATCTAAGAAAAATTATCTAACCAAAAACACCATCAACCACAAGACACAGACTTCGCCTGAGGTACTGTGAGACTCTAAACACTACAAACACACCCTCAAACAAAAAAAAAAAAAAAACACACAAAACAAAACCCTCACAGACATTGAAAAATCTGTTGACCAAAATCAGTTCTGGGAAATGTGGAACAATTTAAACCCAACAAAACAACAAGAATTGACGATACAAAATGGAACAGTTTGAAAAAAAATTATTTTGAAAACCTTTATAAAGATATTCAACAAAAAGATCTAACAGAGATAAACAAAATGAAACTAGAGAAAACTGAAATTACTTGAACAATCAATTAAAAAAGATAACCAAAACACAATTGATGTTCCAATCACCCTACAAGAATTAACTAAGAAGCTGCAGGCACTGAAAACCAGAAAAAAAGCCCTGCCCTGACAGCATCAGCACTGAGATGCTCAAACACAGCAGCCCTAAATTACAGGAGGCAATGCTTAAATTGTTCAACATGGTACTAAGTACTGGTTACTTCCCTGACATCTGGAACCAAGGGCTTATATCCCCAATTCACAAGAGGAGACAAATGACCCCAACAACCACCGGGGCATGTGTGAGCAGTAATCTGGGGAAGGTATTCTGCAGTATCATCAACGCCCGGATACTGGCCTTCCTTACCTGAACACAATGTCCTGAGTAAGAGTCAAATTGGATTCCTACCAAATCACCGCACAACAGATCATATTTACACCCTACACACCCTAATAAACAAACACGTACACCAAAAAAAAATAAAGGCAAAATTTTCGCCTGCTTCATTGACTTTTAAAAAAGCATTTGATTCTATTTGGCATGAAGGTTTATATTACAGAATTCTTCAAAGTGGTGGGGGGGTAAAATCTATGATATAATAAAATCAATGTACACAGAAAACAAATGTGCAGTCAAAATTGGCAACAAAAGAACTGATTTCTTCACTCAGGGGCGGGGTGAGGCAGGGCTGCAGTCTGAGTCCAACACTGTTCAATATTTATATTAACGAAGTTGGCTACGATGTTGAGCAGTCTGCAGACCCCGCCTTACTCTACACAACACCGAAGTCAAGTTCCTGCTCTATGCAGATGACCTGGTCCTGCTGTCGCCCACAGAGCAGGGGCTGGGCTGGAGCCTGGCACTGCTGGAGCAGTACTGTCAGACCTGGGCCCTGGCAGTAAACTTTAAAAAAGACCAAAATAATGATTTTTCAAAAAAAAAGGCCAGAACTCAGGGAAACAGATACCACTTCACCCTAAACAACACTACACTAGAACACACCTCAGACTACACGTACCTGGCCTGACTATCAGTGCGCTCAGGGGAGCTTTAACCTAGCAGTGAATGCACTAAAGGAAAAAGCCAGAAGAGCTTTCTATGCCGTCAAAAGAAGATTCTATAAAATAAATATTCCTATCAAAATATGGCTAAAATTAATTGACAGTGTCATCCAGCCCATTGCGCTGTATGGTAGTGAGATATGGGGTCCACTCAGTCAACAGGACTACACTAAATGGGACAAACACCCAATCGAAACCCTGCATGCTGAACTCTACAAAACATCCTACAGGTGCAAAGAAAAACACCAAATCATGCATGCAGGGTGGGCAGAATTAGGCCGTTACCCAACACTTATAAATATAAAAGAAAAGAGCACTAAAGTTTTGGATGCACCTAAAGAAAAGTGAATCAGACTCCCTCCAGTATGAGGCCATGCAAACCCAAGAGCTCAGCCCTGAAAAGAGTCCTCTAAGCCAGCTGGCCCTGAAGCTCACTGCACTGAACCCAACTAATAATACTAAAACAAACCAGCTTCAGGGCAGCACTGCTTACCAGCCCCCAATCAGAGTCAACCAAATTATAAAACTAACCAAAAAACTGCTATCTGAAAACATTGGGACACAGAAACAAAATCTCAAAATAAACTGGATTGTTATCGGGCCCTAAAAGAGATTACACTCCGGCAGAGTATCTCTACTGTCGAGATAAAAGCAGAGACAGATCCTGACCAAGTACAGGCTCAGTGACCACAGCCTGGCCATTGAAAAAGGCCGTCACCGGCAGACCTGGCTTCCTAAAGAAGAAAGGCTCTGTGGTCACTGTGAGACAGGAGAGGTTGAGACAGAGATGCACTTCCTTCTTCAATGTAAAAAATACTCGGAAAATAGACAAACTTATTTTAAAAAATTTGCAAATTCCCTCCCAAACTTCCCAAACATGACCAACCCCAAAAAGTCCCAATCCTCCTGGGGAGGAGAAGCACAGCCCAACTAGCAGCCCAGTATGTGTCTGCATGTCACAGATTGAGGGACACACAATGAGAGCTCTGCACAGAGACACACACACACTTATGTATATACAGTATGTATGTTGTTGTGTATGTAGGCATGTATGTATTAGGTAAATGCTTATTGTCCTGATACATGTTTATTGTTAGTAGTGATATGTTTTTTTTTTTTTTTTTTTTTTTTTTTTTTTTTTTTTTACTGTACTTTATAAATCAGTTTGTTTATGTATATGTATTCATGATGCATTGTATATATATACATGTCTGTATTATTATAACTGCTTTGGCAACACCTGCTATTGTAAGTCATGCCAATAAAGCACCATTGAATTGAATTGAATTGAATTGAATTGAGAGAGAGAGAGGGGGAGAGAGAGAGAGAGAGAGAGAGAGAGAGAGAGAGAGAGAGAGAGATTATTATATAGAGAGAGAGAGAGGAGAGAGAGAGAGAGAGGAGAGAGATAGAGAGAGAGAGGGGAGATTATTAGAGAGAGAGAGATTAGAGAGAGATAGATATTTTTTTCATTATTACAGAGATCAATATTAATATTATTAATAAGATATTATTAAGAGAGATCATGATTGGTTTTTATTAATATTGGAGCCATATATAATATTATTAATATTATTTTTACACATATTACTTAGTTATTGGTAGATAGAGTTAATAGTTAATATGCATATATAGATTACTATTTTTAATAAGTTAGAGAGAGTTTTTTTTAGAGATAAGGAGATTATTAGGGAGAGAGAGATTTCATTTTTTAATAATAATATTTCATTTTTTTACATTATTAATAATAGGATATTGAGAGAGATTACTTTTTTTAAGACTAGAGAGAGAGAGTTGGAAGAGATATTACTTTTTTAAGAGAGAGAGAGATACTTGTTTACTAATAATAATATTTTTTAGATTATTAATAATTACTTAATATCATTATTAGAGAGATTACTTTTATTATTAATAATATTAATAGAGACTCTTTACATTCATTATTTTTGGAGGGGATTTACTATTAATATATTTTACTAAGATTAATATTTTTTTATTTTACTAATAATAGGGGATTAATATTTGGTTTTAATAATAATATCATTAATATCAGAGAGAGATCATTAATAATAATATTAATAATACGACATTAATAATATATTAATAATAAGATATTGAGGGATTAAGAGATTATCTTAATAAATAATAGATAATATTAATTTTTTTTTGGTAAGATACCATCAATACATTACATTATTAATATTAATATTAATAATAATAAGAGAGATTAATAATAGAATAAAGAGATTGGTTTTTTTTCAATAGATTATTTTTTGCTTTAAGGGGATGCCATTAAGAGATATTTTTTTTTAGAGATTAATAATAATATCATTAATATTAATATTCACATTATTTTTAATAGAGAGATTTATTTTAATAGATATTACTATTAATAATATTAAGAGATATCAGAGAGACAAGATTAATAATAATAATAAGGGGATTATTTTTTTAATATTAATTTATCAAGGGGAGAGATACATTAATAATAATAAGATTAATATTTTTTTACAGAGAGATATTAATATTAATATTAATATTAATATTTACAGATTAGAGAGAATAATATTAATTGAGACAATATTACTATTATCATTATTTTGTTTTTTTAGTTTACATTATTTTAATAATATTAGATTAATATATTAAGAGAGATAATAGAAATAATAATAATACTTTTTATTTTTTTTGGGCTGATAATAATATTTTATTTTTTTTACCACATTGAATAATATCATTACTATTAATTTTTTTTATCATTATTTTATTAATATTATTATTATTATTTTTTATTTTTTATTATTATTTATTTTAATATTGTTATTACTTTTTACTACTTTTTTTTGCATAATATTATTATACAGCTATCAGGGAGAGGATCATTATTTTTATTATTTTTTTAGATTTTTCTTACTAGAGATTTATTAATATTTTTACTTTTAATTTTTTATTAATATTATTAGATTATTATTTAGAGATTATTAAGGCTAGATAGATTAGAGATATTTTTTACTATTATTATACATATTATACAGATTACATATATAGTTTATTATATTAGGGGATATTATTTATTATAGATTTTAGAGAGGGGATTATTAGATTATTATTAGAGATATAGATACATATATATTTTAGGGAGCTTTTATAGGGAGGAGATTTTTATATTATTTTATTTATAGATATATTATTATCATTCCCCCAGGGTGTCAAAATCCATCTATTAAGAGATAGAGAGATAGCTTCATCCCAGTCAAAAAAATCTACCATTAATAATAATAGAGAGATAGAGATATATATAGATATATATATATATATAGAGAGATATATATATAGAGAGAGAGAGAGGAGGGATAGATATTTATTTCCTCACCGCGTTGTCTGACTATATATATATATACCTAATCCCCCAACCGCGTCAAAAAAGCTCTGACCAGGAGATATATATATATACCCAGGTCAAAGTGCCCGGACATATATATATATATATATATATATATATATACCGGGTTTTACCCTCACCAGGTCATATATATGAGATATATATATATATAGGTTTTACCTCACCAGGCCAAAAGCCCATGAGACTTATATATATATATAGGTTTATCCCTCACCCAGTCAAAACTGGATTTATATAGGATGCATATATATATATAGAGAGAGGTCCCTCACCAGGTTGTGATTTGTTCCGGGCTAAAGCTCCAAGGAGGTGCGAGCAACATTATCAACCCAGGTCCTCAAACCCAGCCATGGAGAGTATATATTTTATTTTTAGACATATATATGCATAGATATTTTACTCTTTTTCAGGAGGGCATATATATATCATATACATTTTATTATCATGCATATATATACATTTTAGGGATGCATAGATATTTTTGGGGGAGAGAGAGATTATTTATTTTATTATTTAGGGGAGGGGATTACTTTTTACTTTTATTCATTTTATATAGAGGGACATCAATATTATTTATTGCATATAGATTTACATATTAGAGAGATATCATTAGGGGATTATAGAGGTTTTTATTTATCATTATATATTTTTAATATTATATTTACTTTCATTTTTTATGAAGAATATATTTTATTATTATTATTATTTTATTATTATTAATACGATTATTAATAATGCATATTATACTTTATCATATTTTATTTATGTTAATATTAATACAATAATACTAATATTTTATTTCCTTTTATTTTAATAATATTATTAATTATTATTGATGCTATTATTATTATTATATTTCTTTGCATAACTATGCATCCATTTTTTATTTACCATTTTTACTATATACATGACGGCGATATTGATTATGGTATTATTTTTACATGAAGACAATATACATATTATTTTTACATTTATGATTTTATTTGGGAGAGAGGAGAGAGAGGAGGGGGAGAGAGAGAGAGGGGGAGAGAGGGAGGGGAGAGAGAGATAGAGAACCCAAACTCATTAGCCAATCAGTGTCTCTGTCCAGGCTCTCCCGCACGTCCCTGTATGTCCCCTGCACCAGGGTTTCCCTGTATGCCCTCCCTGTATGCCTCCCCTGCATGCTCTCCTGTATGCCTCCTGCATGCTCTCCTGCACCAGGCTCTCCTGTATGCTCTCCCTGTATGTTCTCCTGTATGCCTCCCTGCACCAGGGTTTCCCCTCCCAGATGCTCTCCTGTATGCTCTCCTGCATGGTCTCCCTGCCTCCTCGGCCTCAGTACCTCTGCTGCTTTGCCGCTGTACAGGCTGAAGCTGCTTGCTTGAGGTTCAGGGCTGCATGGTGCTGTCTGGGAACGCATGGCTGCAGGTAGACAGCAAGGACCTCCTGAGAGACATGGTAATAGTCCAGCTTGTAATAGCACAGAGCCACGTAGACATTGAGAGCCAGGAACCCCTGTGGAGACTAGAGACACACACACTGAGACACAGGAGCCAGGGACACACACATAATACTGTCACACGAGACCCTGGGGGACAGGGACACTGACCTGCTGTCCAGCAGTATCCTCTTGTAGATGTCTATGGCTCCCGGTGTGGGACTCATGTAGTGAATGGAGGCCAGGTTCAGCTGGTCCTCCGTGACGCCCTGCAGATTCTGGGTGAAAGTTCATCAGCTTTTTCTCATCGCTGAACTGGGAGGAGAGAGAGAGGAGGGAGAGAGGAGAGGGGAGGAGAGGGGGGAGGGAGAGGGGAGAGAGGGAATAGAGGGAGGAGAGGAGAGAGGGAGGGAGAGAGGGGGGAGGGAGGGGAGAGTTAAGGCTGGTTTGCGTGTTTAATAAAGGTTCTGAGGTTTCTTTTAATGCTGGTTGTCTCGGGGAGCCCTCACCCTGTGAGCCAAGGGAACAGGAGCCGGGACCCTCCCCCACCTCACCTTGTGAGCCAAGTGGAACAGGAGCCGATTCACCCTCACCCCCCCCCCCCCCCCCCCCCCCCCACCCTCACCTTGTGAGCCAAGTGAAAAGAGTTGATTTACCTCACCCCACCCCCTCCTCACCCCATATCCCCCCCCATCTTCACCCTCCTCCTTACCCCCTACCTCTTCATCCCACCCTCACCTTCTCCTGGAACAGGAGTTGACCTCACCCCCTCCACTTCACCCCTTTCACCCCACCCTCACCAGGGAATGAACAGGAGCCATTGACCTCACCCCCCTCACCCTCTTTACCCCTTCCCTTTCCCCCCACCTTCATTTTAGAGCCAAGGAACAGGTTGATTCACCCTTACCCCCACCCCCTCCTCACCCTCCCCACCATTCCTCACTCCCTCCTCACCCCCCACCTCCTCACCCTCCCTCACTTTAGAGTCGGTGAACAGGAGGATTCACCACTCCCTCCACCTCCTCACCCTTCCCTTCCTTACTTTACCCCTCAGCCTTAGAGCCAATGGAACAGGAGTTATCTACCCCACCCCCTCCTCCCCTCCTCCTTCCCTCCCTCCCCTTCCCTTTCTCCCCTCACCTTAGAGCCAAGTGGAACAGGGAGCTGATTTTGCAGGATCAGATTCTGAGTTGCAAGGAGACTGAGAGAGACAGAGACTGGCTTTCAACACTGACACCGAACACCGTGGGTACAACTAAAATAGGGTTTCCTTCCCTCCTCCCTCCTCTTTTTTCCTCACCCTCCCCTCACATCACCCTTTTTCATCCTTTCCTTCCTCATCTTATCCTTCCTTTCTTTCCCCATCCCCATCCCCTCCCCTTCTTTCTTCCCTTTCCCTCTCCCCCCTTTCTTCCCTTTATCCCATCCCCCTCCCTCACCCTCCCCATCCCATCCCCTCCCTGACCCTTCAGCTGTACATGCCTTTGTACATGCCCAGGAAGAAGCAGGTGTGCAGGACAGACCCACCCAGACATCAGGAGAGCTCCCTTCAGAGACAGGAGTTGTACCCCTGTAATACAACACAACACAAATATAACATGCAATACAACACAGGACAGACCCACCCAGACATCAGGGTGAGAGCCCTCCTTCAGAGACAGGGAGCTGTACTCCTGCAACGCAACACAACACAACACAATACAACACAACACAACACAGACAGACCCACCCAGACATCAGGGGTGAGAGCTCCCTCCTTCAGAGACAGGGAGCTGTACTCCTGCAACGCAACACAACACAATACAACACAACACAACACAGGACAGACCCACCCAGACATCAGGGTGAGAGCCTCCTTCTAGAGACAGGGAGCTGTACTCCTGCAACCAAATACAACATAATAACAACACAACACAACACACAGGACAGACCCACCCAGACATCAGGGTGAGAGCCTCTCCTCAGAGACAGGGAGAGCCAAAATCCTGCAAACACAACACAACACAAAACACAAACACAACACAATACAACACAACCCAGTGCAACACAACACAGGACAGCACAGCGTGCTCTGCAGCCGGCTCACCTCCATGGCCCTCTTGTAATCCCCCAGGTGAAAGGCACAGTATGCAATCCATTAGGTCCAGCCTCCTTCTTCCTCCCCGGACACTTGAACTGAAACCCAAAGCAGGACAGGGGGAGTTTAGAGAGAGAGAGAGAGAGAGCGAGAGAGAGAGCAGAGAGAGAGAGAGAGAGACATAGGGAGGGAGAGAGAATGTATAGAGAGAGAGAGAGAGAGAGAGAGAGAGACCACACAGCCTCCCTCAGTGACACCGCGGGGAGGCGGGTCACCACCTCCAGCAGGGTCATGGCCCCATGTAGTCTCCCCTCTCTCCGGCCCACTCTCCAGTTTGGGATTTTTTGCCTTTTTTCTCTCTTTGTCTCCACCGGCTCCCCCCCACCGGGCTCAACACGAGACGTTAATCTGGAGGAGAGGAGAGGAGAGGTTACAGGGATATTTATATATATTTATATATGAGAGGATATTATATATATATATGAGGATAGGCATATATTATTTAGATTATTTATATATATATATATTTACTATATTAATAGAATATTATATATAGGAGAGAGGAGAGGAGGATATATATATTATATTTATTTATATATATAGATATTATTAAGAGGAGAGGAGGAGGGGAGGAGAGGAGAGGAGAGGGAGAGAGGAGAGAGAGAGAGAGAGGAGAGGAGGGAGGAGAGGAGAGGAGAGAGAGGAGAGAGAGAGGAGAGAGGAGGGGAGGAGGAGAGAGAGAGGAGAGAGGGGAGAGAGGAGGATTTATTTAGAGAGGAGAGAGAGACAGAGGAGGGAGGAGAGAATATGAATTATTAACCAAGTCTGTCCTCGAATGCGTGTTTATTATTTAATATTTGTATATTAACCGGCCGCGCTTGTCACTCAAGTTCCAGCGCACCAACACAGTTCTGTAAGCGGGAAATACAAAAAATAGCATAACCGGGACGAGGAATTAGCGCCCCCCGTTCCTGCTCGGGACAGAAACTGGAGGATTCAAACTGGGACAAATCCATCCCACTTACCTGGACGTGTGGGAACACGAAGAGGAAAAGCGATCCAGACTGAATACTGTGACAGATTAGTGCCGTCCCAGAAACGTAGTCCTCTGGCTAATAATAATAATAATAATAATAATAATAATAATAATAATGTACAGGAGAGAGCGAGTGAAGCAGGCGGTTGGCGATTCTGTTTACGGAGGAGAGAGCTCGAACCCGCATTTTTAACTGACAAAAAACTATATACGCATTTTTAAGAATTATAAATGCTCCGGTAAACAGACACAATAATCACAATATTCATACTTTGGTTTTTTTTTAGTTGTATTTCTTTATAAAACGACCATTTCAGAAAAATACCATCATGTCAAGCATTTTAAAAATTGAATAAAAATATCAATTTTACAGTCGAAAATACACATTTATTATGATTGAAGAAGACCTGGTTTGCAGACCAAATTCATGCAGCTGTGATAAAACAACACGTATATATATATATATATATATATATATATATATATATATATATATATATATATATATATATATATATATTCAAGTCATTAAACACAAGAGTAAATATTATTTCTTTGTTCTTGTCACAGATTCGCGCTCATTATTTGGTAAAGCCACCATGTTGAGACGCTGTAGAGTTCACGCTGCTTCTGGAGAAGAAGAAAACTGATAACCTTTAAAAAAAATAAATGAAATTTATATAAAATCGTGTTTCAGCGGCTAACGGTTTAGAACCCACACAGCCGGTTTCCTAGCAACGACTAACTCCCCTCACCGGAACCGGAGAATACGCCAGCATTGTCGTCCGGCAGACAACACTAATGCAGAGAAACTTGTTCCCCCCCCCCCCCGGGACGGGTAAGTCCTGATCCCTTCGCTTAATATTTTTTTTTATATTCTTGATACAGTATAGTGCTTTATCACTTTCAGTCCTAAATTATATTTTGTCGAGGTGAAGAAGAATGGAACAAAGTTTTATAATTAAAAACGAACTCCTTTAGTCAGCGTACAGGAGAACGGGATTTTTTTAAATTATGCTCAGACCGGGATCGAGGAGTCCCGTGGAGGTTCCACTGTGATTTCTGACGCCGCTCAGATCAGAAGTGGTCCCGCCGGACCTAACAGGTTATTATTAAACATGAAAACGCCGCAGCGAAGTCGTTTGGCATGCCGAGAATGTGATAAATATTAAAAAAGATGAGCTCATATTTTGTCTTTATTTTATAAATGCATTGGTTTGTTGCAACCAAAGTCACATTATTTTTACATACAATTACATATTTTTTTTTTACACACCAGATACACACACACGCACAGTATAGAGATAGATAGATAGTATTTTAAATAATGTAACACAGAAAGTGGGGTGTGCGCTGGCAGTACAGAGTCCACCAGAGGGCGCGACCTCCTCGCCCCGCTTCAGCTTCCCTGCACCCCCCTTTGTGCCTCGTCATTCCAGTCAATGCGCTCACACGCCGCTTCTGGGAAGATGCACGTGAAGACACGCTTGATCCCAAGACTGTGGTGGAGCCTTGGGATGCCACCCAACTCAAATTAGCGGGCAGGTTTAAACCAATCAAAAGCGGTAACACATTTGGGGGGCGAGCCTTCATAGAGGGTAGGGGTATTGAAAGGGTTGCCATGGGTTACCTAACCATGCTGTCGATGCTGAATCACTGGGATCCTTTGAGCCCTCCCATCACAGAGTTATGAGATCGGGCTGAACGGATTTCCTCCCTCCTCGTGTGAAATCCCATCTCATCCATCTAATTCCCTTATGATCAAGATATTTATCCTAAATGCAGACCAGCCCTATTTTGGGGCCTAGTGCCTTCTCATCAGCGTGGACTGAAAACTGAGTCCCAGACCACTGCCTAGTTTGAGCCCAGTGTCTCTGCTAGTTTCCTGACTGTGACAGTGTGTTGCTGGTTTCTCCTGAGCTGTGACAGTGTGTTGCTGGTTTCCTGAGCCTGACAGGGCGTGCGTGTTGCTGGCTCTCCTGAGCTGCAGACAGTGTGCTGGTTTCCTCCTCTGAGCCGTGAGTGTGTGTTGCTGGCTCTCCCTGAGCTGGGACAGTGCTGCTGGCTCTGGCTCTGAGCTGTGACAGTGTGCTGCTGGTTCTCCTGAGCTGTGACAGTGTGTGCTGCTGACTCTCCTGAGCTGTGACAGTGTGTCAGGTTCCTCTGAGCTGTGACAGTGTGTTGCTGGGTTCTGAGCTGTGACAGTGTGTTGCTATTTCCCTCTGAGCTGTGACAGTGTGTTGCTGGTTTGGGAGCTGTGACAGTGTGTTACTAGCTCTCTGAGCTGTGACAGTGTGTTGCTGGTTCCTCTGAGCTGTGACATGTGTTGCTAGTTTTTGAGCTGTGACAGTGCTGCTTGGTCTCTCCTGAGTTGTGACAGTGTGTTGTTACTCTGAGCTGTGACAGTGTAATGCTAGTTTCTCTGAGCTGAGGTGACTGTGTTTTGCAGGTCTGGATTGAGGTTCATGAAGGAGACACAGGGGGGGAGAGTCTTTATAATAAACAGCTGTATTTATTGATTCCTCAGACAGAACCGCCCTGCTGTAGCAGCTGCACATTTAGGACCAATCAGCCGTGGTCCTGCCCCACTGGAAGCCTGGGCAGGGAGCAGACCTAATCCAACCGTGGCATGGCTGAGCACTCCAATCCCTCTGCAACCAATCAGAGTGAGAGAGTTAGACATGGGGTGTGGCTACAGGCATCTCCTGCTGAAAGTCTACATACTTGGCTGTTGCAGCATTATGATCTCACTGCCTCTGAAAGAGCAGCACCCAGAGAAGAGAAACCTCCATCAGCTGAGCTGCCTGTGAACAATAAACACGGCATCCTGCAGCTGCTGAGGCTGCTGTCACCAAGTGAGTCGGCTCCTCCTACAGAACGGGAGGCACAGAGCTGTCCAAGGCTGTCACCAGCAGCGCCTGCAGGGATTTTTTCCCTGGGTTGGTTTGTTTGTTTGTTTAGAAAGTGCGCTCACCTGAAGGTCTCTGACGCGGCTGAGCCTGGGGCTGGGGCTGCTGAAAAAATAAAAAACAGGGAATTTCATCAGAAACACTGGCAAGCATTCTCAGAACCACCACTCCCCGCCTCCCCCTCACGGTGGTGTACATACCGGGCGGAACTGCTGGATAGGCACTGAGGGGCACCGAACAAACTCCCTCCCAATCAACAGCAACCTCGGGTTGCACAAGTCAGCTGGGGCCGGGTCCATTCTCCCTGGAACCTCCTTCTTCCCAACTGCCTCTCAGCGGCAGCTCAGTTCCTCCTTCTCAATCTGGGAGAGACACAGAGAGAGAGAGAGATGAACACACTAAAAAACACACACACTATCCCACAGCCTGCACCTCCCTCAATCTGGAGACACAGAGAGAGATGAACACACTAAAACACACACACTATCCTACAGCCTGTCTCCCTCCTCCCTCTCCTCAATCTGGGAGAGACACACAGAGAGATGAACACACAAAAAAACACACACTATCCTACAGCCTGCTCCTCCTCCCACACCTGGAGAGACACACAGAGAGATGAACATACTAAAAACACACACACTATCCCACAGCCTGCTCCTCCTCCTTCTCACCCTGGAGAGAGACACAGAGAGATGAACACACTAAAACACACACACTATCCCACAGCCTGCTCCTCCTCAATCTGGAGAGACAGAGAGAGAGACAAAGAGAGAGACAGAGAGAGGAGAGTGGAGTGTATATAGGAAAGTGCTGCAGTGTGTAGAGCAGTATATAGCAGCAGTGTACCTGGGACGGCAGTGTAGAGAGAGAGAGAGAGAGAGAGAGAGACACACTTCTCTAAACACACCCGATCTCATATCCCTCCCAACCCAAACATCCTCCCAGCTCCGACTGCAATGGACCTGAGCCCCAGTCTGTGGTCCTGTCTGTGGCACGGAGTTCGCATCAAACCCCACTCATGGGACCTGAGCCTCGTGGTTAGAATAAAAACCTGCCAGGTTACCTGGCACACCCCCCATTACCCGACACCCACTCGGCACCGCCGCTTTTAACAGTGCGTGCGGAGGGGGGCAACAAGAAACACGCACCCCTCACCCGGGGGTACAAACACCACAACGGAATGCGGATCGCCTCACCTCCCTCTGGGTCTCTGTAGAAGTAGAGATCAGGCATGACCCTCCCAGGTGATCCCTGAGATGGTGCCTCTCATCCTGAGCACCTCACAGTCAACATCCACCACATCAACCCCACCGAAAGTGGTGACCTCCAGAGAGACAGAGACAAAGAGAGAGGGGTTAGGAACACACACACAGCATCCACCACATCAACCACAGAGGGGAGACCCTGCAGAGAGAGACCCCAGGTTTGTTGCAGTGGCCTCAACGAGACTGCACCCAGCCTCACCGCACAGAGAGAGAGGGGGCAGCGCAACCCAGCACATCACTGTAGCACACAACCTACACTCAGAGTTCAGCTGACCAGCAGACTGGCCTCAGCTCCAGGTTCTAACTGTGTGCTAGAGGAAACACAGACAAGACTAGACACACCCACCCCCTCATATACAGACCGGACCAGACACCTCACCACCCCTCCATAGAAATGAAAACTCCCTCAGCTTCATAGAGTCCAATGAAAGCTGCTGAATAATGTTCCCTTGTTAACATATTGAATCACTGGGCCTCTATATAGAATGAACCTCAGCTTCATAGAGTCCAATGAAAAGCTGCTGAATAATGTTCCCTTTGTTAACATATTGAATTCCACCCCTATATAGAATGAACTCCTCAGCCAGAGTCCAATGAAAGCTGCTGAATAATGTTCCCTTGTTAACATATTGAATTCCACACCTGTAGCCTCGAGTCCCCCCCCCCCCCCCCCCCCCCTCCCTATAAACTTAAACTGACATTTGAAATGTGAAATTAAAACTAACATGAAATACTACACTGTGCTATTAAGGCTTCCGCAGGTTTTCCCTATCATTTTTTTTAATTTTTAATTAGAAGATGTTAAATAAAAGAAATTGTGTTCATTGTGTGTGTGGGAGTCTCAGTGTGTGTGAAAGTGTGAAAAAGGTCCAATGCATACTCCAGTGTGTGTGTCTCGGAGTGTGAGAGAGTCTCAGACCGAATTGTTAGCTGCACGGGATCGCCATGTCCACGATCTCAGAGGGGAGTCCGTGTTGCACAGCGATCGTGGGGATACCACGCATTTTAAGCTCCGGGTCACGGCTGGTGAATGGCTCATGGGTCCCACCATCAGGAGGCGGGCTCGGAAGGCTGCTTGGATCTGATTGGTGAAGGTCCGGGGTGGCTGCCATGGTCTGAATTCGGGAGGCCGGGCAACCAGCACAGCTCTCTCTGGAGAAAGAGGGAGGGACAGCCAGTCAAATGGAACCAGGGATAGGGGGAGAGGGGCGGGCGGGGCTCCTGGAGGGGCAGTCCCAGGAGAGGGGGGGGTGGGGCTCCCGCAGGGAGAAGGGTTTGCTGCCCACCTGCCCAGTGTTCCTGGAGGAGATGACACACGTCGGGCTGGGTTTTGATGGTCAACATGGCACGCCAGCAGCAGCTTCTCCCAGGTCTTCTTCAGGTTGATGATGTAGACACCTGGAATCCAGACGGGGGGAAGGAGGGAGAGGAGACCCGGACCTGCACACAGCTGAGCAGACAGCTGAGTGGCACCGGTTCAGTTCTTAGGCTGCTCAGGCACGGAGTTCTATCAAACCCCACCCCATGGGACCGGAGCCCCTGTTAGCGTTAAAAAACCCGCGGTTACTCTGGCACACCTTCCACCCTCGACACCTACTCCCGCACCGCTTAACAGTGTGCGTGGAGGGGCTAACGAGAAACACGCCTAACTCCTCTCCTCATCCTCACCGGCCACTCTTCCTCTGTACACGCATTGCCCATCTGGAAGTCCAGGTTATTCCTCCGAGGTGAGTGGAAGCAGCGAGGAACTTGAGATCCTCCTCCTTCATCTGCAGAGAGCATCGAGACCTCCGACATCGCGGAACGCTTCCCCCTGGACAAGCAACAGGATAGCTGAGAGACAAAAACACAACTGCCACTCACACAGAGAGACCTGACTACACACCGACACACAGAGACCTGGCTACACACTGTGACACACACACTGACACACACAGAGACCTGGCTACACTGTGACACACACCACACACTGACACACACAGAGACTCTGGCTACACTGTGACAACACACCACACTGACAACACACAGAGAACCTGGCACACTGTGACACACACAGAGACCCGGCTACACTGACACACACAGACCTGGCTACACACTGTGACACACACACAGACCTGGCTACACACTATGCCACACACAGAGACCTGGCTAAGCACACTGTGACACACACACACACAGATACCTGGGCAAGCACACTGTGACACAACACAGACGTTGGCTACACACTGTGACACACAACACAGAGATACCTGGCCAAGCACACTGTGACACACACAAAGACAGCCTTTAAGGCTAATAATTCTGACACACAGAGATACTCTGGCTACACACACTGTATACCTTGGCTGGCACACCAGACACACACAGAGACCTGGCTGCCACACTGACACACACACAGAGACTGGCTACACACTGTGACACACACACACAGAGACCTTGGCTAACACATGTGACACAAACAGAGAGACCTGACTACACACTGTGACAGAGACT
>CM072692.1:29512-67485 GCA_036884735.1 Huso huso
AGCAGACAGACTGGCCCCCATCTCCTCACCCCCGTCCGCCACCCCCAGCCAAGCCAGCCGGCGCAGGCAGGAGAGCACAGGAGGACGCTGTTTGCTGTGAGACAGAGACAGAGAGAGACACACACACACTGAGACACTGAGAGAGACCCACACTGAGACACGCACACACACACACACACACACTGAGAGAGACCCACACTGACACACACACACACACACACAGCATTAATAGACATGATAGACACAGACAGCAATAATACCGGTTGGATGCTATTCTCAATTCAGCCACAAGGTGGAGCTGGTGCATTAAAAACAGAACTACAGCGGCGAGCAATTCAAATCCACTCAGAAATACTGGAAATATAAATAAATAAATAAATAAATAAATAAATAAATAAACAACTACCTAAATCCAACGACAAACGTTTCAACGGTGTTTTTCAGCCTCAACCACTTCAAGTCGTTTTTAGAATTTAATATTTTTAAAATTTATTTTTTTAGTATTTCTAAACTTTGCACTATTAGCGTTCACACGACGTTTTTTTTTCCTGATCAAATTCAAAAATGCATTCTGTGTTTTTCAAGGCGAGAGAGAGAGAATAGAGAGTAGATTATTATACAGAGGTGCACATTAAGGTACTGTGTTATTAAGCACAGTTACAAGGTACTCGGCGCGAAAATCTTTGTGCAAAATCTTTGCAAGCACACAATTGTTTCAGAGAAGGGTTGGGGGAGTTAGAGTTAGGGTTAGGGAGGTTAGAGTTAGGTTTGATTTAAGGTTGGGGTTAGAGTTAGGGTTTGGGTTTAGGGTTAGGGTTTAGAGTTAGGGTTAGGGGTTAGAGTCAGGGTTAGGGTTAGGGGTTAGAGTTGGGGATTGGGTTTAGGGTTAGGGGTTAGGGTTAGGGGTTAGAGTCAGGGTTAGGGGTTAGAATTGGGGATTGGGTTTAGAGTTGGGGTTAGAGTTAGGTTAGGGGTTGGGGGATTTGGGTTTAGGGTTATGTTCTGCTAACAGATTTGCACATTCAGTGCATTGTAAGTGCATGTTAACAGTGTAGCACTGTGTGAGCACACGCGTGTGTAACTACTATAAACACACAGCAGACAGACGCTTCATAGAAAGTGCAACTCGGGGTGGAAATACGAGGTTGGAAATTGAGAAAACAAACAAGTTACACTAAAATAATGTTTTTAATCAGATAATAATGCTAACTCTAACAACGCTCTGTTTGGGTGTGGATTTCATATTCCTCTTTGTATTGTTTAACTCAGAAAGTCTTACCATTTTAAATAGACAGGCTGCCTCATTTTAACCCTATATATATTTATATATATACAGATATTTCTATTAGGACCAGAGAAGCCACTTTGCTAAAACTCTCTATTTTCTTAAAGCTGGAGTTGTGTTAAAGGCTGTATAACTGTAGGTTGTAATCTCCACTTTCCTAAGCCTAGCCCAGCATTGCTTTGTATTTCTACACTGTATGCTGCCGTTTAGAGAGCTGCTTATTCCTGCAGTGACTCAAATTCTAGGTTTTATATCATTTCTGTTGCGAGTCTGTCTCGCTTTGACTGTGAGTTCAGGAGCTGCAGTTAAAGAACTACAGCTCCCAGCATGCCTCGCCATGGCCGCGGGTGCAGAGGCATGCTGGGAGCTGTAGTCCTATAGCCAGGGCTGTATCCAGAGTTCATTGCAGTAATTAGAAACGCTCCAAACGGTGGCTGGCATTGTAGAGGACAGTGAAAATGAAAATAAAAACTACTTTGGGTCTTTATTTAGTTTCTATATTTTTTTTTAAGTAACTGGAATTAAAATGAAATCGGTACATGAAGAAAGTTTCTGAATGAATAAGGATCCATCTTCTCAACTTTAGCCTCATTATTATTATTATTATTATTATTATTATTATTATTATTATTATTATTATGAATACTAATTGTTGTTCTTGTGGAGGTAGACAAAGAATATCAAGTTGGCTTTTTTGATTTATTTATATTAAAAACAATCCAGCAATCAAATATAAAACGGTTAGCCGTTTTTTCCTGTGTGTGTGAGAGTACCTGTGTGTGTTTGTGTGTCTCCGCATCTGTCTGTCTCTAGTGTGTGTCAGTGTCTCTGTGTCTCAGTGTGTGTGTCAGTGTGTGTTATTGCAAGATATCTGTCCTCTCCAACAGTGTCTGTGTTCTGTGTCTCAGTGTGTGTGTGTCAGTGTGTTATTGTTGTAATAATGATGCCTCTCCCTCACACACACTGTGTGTTCTGGTCTCATGTGTGTGTGTCAGTGTGTGTTATTGTTGTAAGATATCGATGCCTCTCTCCTCACACCCACACAGTGTGTGTGTTCTCTAAGATATGCCTCCTCTCTCACACACTGTGTGTTCTGGTCTCAGTGTGTGTGTGTCAGTGTGTTATTGTTTTGAATATCGATGCCTCTCTCCTCTCACACACTGTGTGTTCTGGTCTCAGTGTGTGTGTGTGTCAGTGTGTGTTATTGTAAGATATCGATGCCTCTCTCCTCTCACACACACTGTGTGTTCTGGTCTCAGCGTGTGTGTGTGTGTCAGTGTGTGTTATTGTTGTAAAGATATCGATGCCTCTCTCCTCACACACACTGTGTGTTCTGGCAGTGTGTGTGTGTGTCAGTGTGTGTTATTGTTGTGATATCGATGCCTCTCTCCTCTCTCACACACTGTGTGTTCTGGTCTCAGTGTGTGTGTGTGTGTGTGTTATTGTTGTAAAAGATATCGATGCCTCTCTCTCCACACACACTGTGTGTTCTGGTCTCAGTGTGTGTGTCAGTGTGTGTTATTGTTGTAAGATATCGATGCCTCTCCCTCACACAGACTCTGTGTTCTGTGTTCTCAGTGTGTGTGTGTCAGTGTGTGTTATTGTTGTAAGATATCGATGCCTCTCTCCTCTCCACACACACTGTGTGTTCTGGTCTCAGTGTGTGTGTGTCAGTGTGTGTTATTGTTGTAAGATCGATGCCTCTCTCCACACAGACTCACACACTGTGTTGTGTTGTGGAGTCCCTCTCCTCTCAGTGTGTGTGTGTCAGTGTGTGTTGTTGTTGTAAGATATCGATGCCTCTCCTCTCACACACACTGTGTGTTCTGGTCTCCAGTGTGTGTGTGTGTCAGTGTGTGTTATTGTTGTAAGATATCGATGCCTCTCCTCTCACACACACTGTGTGTTCTGGTTCAGTGTGTGTGTGTCAGTGTGTGTTATTGTTGTGAATGTCCATCCTCTCTCTCACACACTGTGTGTTCTGGTCTCAGCGTGTGTGTGTGTCAGTGTGTGTTATTGTTGTAAGATATCGATGCCTCTCTCCCTCTCACACACTGTGTGTTCTGGTCTCAGCGTGTGTGTGTGTCAGTGTGTGTTATTGTTGTGATATCGATGCCTCTCTCCTCTCACACACACTGTGTGTTCTGGTCTCAGTGTGTGTGTGTCAGTGTGTGTTATTGTTGTAAGATATCGATGCCTCTCCTCTCACACACACTGTGTGTTCTGGTCTCAGTGTGTGTGTCAGTGTGTTATTGTTGTAAGACATCGATGCCTCTCTCCTCTCACACACTGTGTGTTCTGGTCTCAGTGTGTGTGTGTCAGTGTGTGTTATTGTTGTAAAGATATCGATGCCTCTCCCCTCTCACACACTGTGTGTTCTGGTCTCAGTGTGTGTGTGTCAGTGTGTGTTATTGTTGTAAGATACTCGATGCCTCTCTCCTCACACACACTGTGTGTTCTGGTCTCAGTGTGTGTGTGTCAGTGTGTGTTGTTGTAAGATATCGATGCCTCTCTCCTCTCACACACACTGTGTGTTCTGGTCTCAGTGTGTGTGTGTGTCAGTGTGTGTTGTTGTTGTAAGATATCGATGCCTCTCTCCTCTCACACAGACTGTGTGTTCTGGTCTCAGTGTGTGTGTGTGTCAGTGTGTGTTGTTGTTGTAAGATATCGATGCCTCTCTCCTCTCACACACACTGTGTGTTCTGGTCTCAGTGTGTGTGTGTCAGTGTGTGTTATTGTTGTAAGATATCGATGCCTCTCTCCTCTCACACACACTGTGTGTTCTGGTCAGTGTGTGTGTGTGTGTGTGTGTGTTATTGTTGTAAGATATCGATGCCTCTCTCTCTCACACACTGTGTGTTCTGGTCTCAGTGTGTGTGTGTCAGTGTGTGTTATTGTTGTAAGATATCGATGCCTCTCTCCTCACACACACTGTGTGTTCTGGTCTCAGTGTGTGTGTGTCAGTGTGTGTTATTGTTGTAAGATATCGATGCCTCTCTCTCACACACACTGTGTGTTCTGGTCTCAGTGTGTGTGTGTCAGTGTGTGTTATTGTTGTAAGATATCGATGCCTCTCTCCTCTCACACACACTGTGTGTTCTGGTCTCAGTGTGTGTGTGTCGGTGTGTGTTATTGTTGTAAGATATCGATGCCGCTCTCCTCTCACACAGACTGTGTGTTCTGGTCTCAGTGTGTGTGTGTGTTATTGTTGTAAGATATCGATGCCTCTCTCCTCTCACACACACTGTGTGTTCTGGTCTCAGTGTCTCGGTGTGTGTGTGGCCTTGTTTGGGTGCAGAACCCTCTCTTATCTGGGTCGTTGTGAGGTCAGGCTGACCTGCAGACAGTGGACTGTTCACTCGACTCTGAGCTGCTCTGTATCCCTCCGCGCAGACCCAACCGGAACTACTTTCAGAGTTCCTGGAAATTGAGATCTGAATTTAAAAATATATATATATATGTTTTCTTCAACAGCAGTTTGAATACAATCTGTTGTTTTTTTGTGATTTTTTTTTGTCAGGTGAGTAGCAGTAGGGAGGTCTGTTATAATAAAGCAGTGTTATTGAGTCAGGCAGACACATGCTTTATAACTACTGTGATAAAGAAAGAGAAAGGAGGCTCTTATACTCTCTGAACAGCCTCCTCTGCTCTGTGCTGGTGGAGCAGAGAAAGAAAGGGAGGCTCTTATACTCTCTGAACAGCCCTCTGCTCTGTGCTGGTGGAGCAGAGACAGAGAGAGAAAGGGAGGCTCTTATATACTCTCTGAACAGCCTCCCTGCTCTGTGCTGGTGGAGCAGAGACAGAGAGAGAAAGGGAGGCTCTTATACTCTCTGAACAGCCTCCCTCTGCTCTGTGCTGGAGCAGAGAAAGAGAAAGAGAGGCTCTTATACTCTCTGAACAGCCTCCCTCTGCCTGTGCTGGTGGAGCAGAGAAGAGAAAGGAGGCTCTTACATTCTGAACAACCTCCCTCTGCTTTGTGCTGTGCTGCTGAACACAGGGGTATGTGGGGGTGCTGGCAGTTTCAGACGGTGTTTATGTGCGTGTCTGTATAGAACTGTGTTGTTGATATATTCAAGTTTTTTTTTCTGATGAGTGTTGAATCTGGCAAACCGCATCGCGACACACCAAGGAGAAGAGCGACTGGAGAAATACTGAAAGGAAAGACATTACAGTTACATTTTATTTAAACAGGAACATTTCAGGATTCCAGACGACAGAACGACTCTATTTCTTGTTAATATATATCAAAAAAGAAAACTGAAAAATTATCTATTTTTTTTTAATTGAATAAAAGCTAACGAAGAACACAAAGGAATTAAAATTATACAATACAAAAGTGGTTCATAACAACGACTGTGGAATAAAACGGAGAAAGAAAAACATTTTCTTTGAAAGAGCGAGAGAGAGGAAGAAACGGCGCGACATTTCTGAACGGATTCCGCAAAATTACAAATACAATTATTTCTCAAAGAGTACGCGTTTTACATTTTTTTTTAAACAAGAACAAACAAAAACATTTGACAGCGAGAAATAACTAAGAATTAAATAAATAAACGAATTTCTTAAAAAGTTTGAATATATATATATATATATATATATATATATATATATATATATATATATATATATATATATATATATATATATTCATAATTTGGTTTAAAATGGCATATTTCAATGTGAATATGTTATTTTCATTGTATGTTTACTATTGGGCCCGGCTGTGTGTTGTTTTGCCCGGTCAGCCGCCACCTTCCCTGAGACGAGTCACAAAACTCCAGCACCAAAAACTGGCGCCAAGAAGAACCATAACGAAAACAACAACAATGAAAAACTCAATTCAGAAGCTGCCGCTCAAGAAATACCCGACTTCCAGTTTCTGAGAGCGAACAGGCTTCGTCTCCGCTGCAACCGATCCGCCCTTACACTCTCTCAATCACCCACGAAGATTACAATTACCAGCCCAAACCCAAGCACCTGAAGCCGGCTCGCCTCTTAAGAGTCCTCGGCGCCTCCTTCGACCCCTTCTGGATGTCCGTCGAAAAGCCCTTCTCCGAACCCCACGAGACCAACGGCCTTTTCAAACTCCAGCCCCGGAGCTCGTGGAGGGCGCCGCCGGGTACCAACGAAAACTCGAGAAGGAGGCGCAAGAAGTCGATTTGGACTGGTTCGGTTCGGCGAAAAGGACCGGTTCGGGCTTGGCTGGTCCAAATGGCGTCCTGCCGCCTCACTCACCGCTGGGTCGACCTGGGTCCCGTGTTCTGGCCGCGGTGGATCCGACACCACGACTGCGAGGAAGACAGCGCGGACCCAGTTGCTCGTTTCCGGCCGGGATGACGTGCAAACGGGCCCAGGTGACGCAGATTAAGATACTGGCCTGGCACTGTTGGTTCGGACTGGGCGGGTGGGAGGACTGGGAGGGAGCCGAGGCGAGCGAAGCTAAACAACAACACTGTGTTTGGCGCCAAGTTCCCTACCCCGTCGTGACAGCGTGCAAATGCATGTGCCGTTAGAAATAAATCGACTTCTAACCAGAATAATCATTCATTTAGGTTTAACTGACGTGTATTTTGTGGTTACCATATAGCTGCATAATATAGCAATGTGATTCAGCCCTCTGAAATGTCTTTATAATATATAGCTCTAGACCCTGATATTGATGCGATCCAGCCCTCTGAAATGTCTTTATAATATACAGCGCTAGACCCTGATATTGATGCGATCCAGCCCTCTGAAATGTCTTTATAATATACAGCGCTGAACCCTGATATTGATGCCATCCAGCCCTCTGAAATGTCTTTATAATATACAGCGCTAGACCCTGATATCGATGCGATCCAGCCCTCTGAAATGTCTTTATAATATACAGCGCTAGACCCTGATATCGATGTATCCAGCCCTCTGAAATGTCTTTATAATATACAGCGCTAGACCCTGATATTGATGCGATCCAGTCCTCTGAAATGTCTTTATAATATACAGCGCTAGACCCTGATATTGATGCGATCCAGTCCCTGAAATGTCTTTTATAATATACAGCGCTAGACCCTGATATTGATGCGATCCAGCCCTCTGAAATGTCTTTATAATATACAGCGCTAGACCCTGATATCGATGCGATCCAGCCCTCTGAAATGTCTTTATAATATACAGCGCTAGACCCTGATATCGATGAGATCCAGCCCTCTGAAATGTCTTTATAATATACAGCGCTAGACCCTGATATCGATGCGATCCAGCCCTCTGAAATGTCTTTATAATATACAGCGCTTAGACCCTGTTATTGATGCGTGCCAGCCCTCTGAAATGTCTTTATAATATACAGCGCTAGACCCTGATATTGATGCGATCCAGTCCCCTGAAATGTCTTTATAATATACAGCGCTAGACCCTGATATCGATGCGATCCAGCCCTCTGAAATGTCTTTATAATATACAGCGCTAGACCCTGATATTGATGCGTATCCAGCCCTCTGAAATGTCTTTATAATATACAGCGCTAGACCCTGATATTGATGCGATCCAGCCCTCTGAAATGTCTTTATAATATACAGCGCTAGACCCTGATATTGATGCGATCCAGCCCTCTGAAATGTCTTTATAATATACAGCGCTAGACCCTGATATTGATGCGATCCAGCCCTCTGAAATGTCTTTATAATATACAGCTAGAACCTGATAGTGATGCGATCCAGCCCTCTGAAATGTCTGTATAATATATATAGCAGAAATGATGTTAGTAAATGATTTTATATATATATATATATATATATATATATATATATATATATATATATATATATTTCATCATGTTAATAAAACATTTCAATTACAAGAATGTATTTTGCACTCATCTATATAAGTAAAATATTAATAATGTTTCACTTTTAAAAATGTACTGCAGGTAAAAAAAAAAACTGAATTTTGAAACAAGAGGCGCTTAAAATATTGATATAAAAGATGTGTGTATATATATAAAGCAGTGTGTAAGGGTGTGTAGTTCGTCTTGAAGTCCAGTCCCATGTTAATACACAGTCAATAGATCTGCAGTGGGCTGGTCTGTATCTCCAGCATTGATTACATTGCCATCGCAATGCTAGGCTCACAGTCCAGATGGAAATGTTTGTATTCACTCACAATACTGGTAGGAGCGCCGAAAATAATAATAATAATCATATAATTATATAATTATATATATATATATCTATATTGTCTGTATTTAACTCTTGGCTTCATATTTAGTAAGGTTTTCATTTTCAGTAAATGTTTTGATGCAGAGCTGGTGTTTTGTGATTGTATGTTGAAACACAGTCTAGTTATCAGAACTACAGCTCAGAGAAATCAACGAGAACTCAACGAGGAAAACACAACTTCACATTAGTAACAGCTGTCCAAATACATTCCAACTGTTTTTATTTGGTTTGCAATGGTAAATAAAACTAATAGCAATCAGAGATACAGAATACTGTAGATTCACTCCTTATTCACATTGACAGCCTCCTTCTATCACACACAATGCACACCTAACCCTAACCCTTTCTATCACACACATGCAACACCTAACCAAACCCTAACCCTTCTATCACACACAATGCACACCTAATGCCTAACCCTTCTATCACAACCCAACCCTAACCCTTCTATCACACACAATGCACCTAACAATAATGCACACCCCAACCCTAACCCTTCTATCACACAATGCAATGCACCTAACTAACCCTTCTATCACACCAATAACCCTAACACCTAACCCTATCACACACAATGCACCTAACAACCCTACCCTTCTATCCTCCAACAAACTCTAACCCTTCTATGCACACACAATGCACACCTAACCCTAACCCTAACCCTTCTATCACACACAATGCACACCTAACCCCCTAACCCTTCTATCACACATGCACACCTAACCCTAACCCAACTATTTCTTCCTTCATCACACACATGCAACCTAACCCTAACCCTAACCTTCTATCACACACAATGCACACCTAACCCTAACCCTTCTATCACACACAATGCCCTAACCTAACCCTAACCCTTCTCACACACATGCACACCTAACCCTAACCCTTCTATCACACACATGCACACCTAACCCTAAACCCACAATGCACAATCACAACCTCAACCCTAACCTTCAATCACCCACACCTAACCCTAACCCTAACCCTTCAATCACACAATGCACACACCTAACCCTTCAATCACCTAACCCTAACCCTAACCTTCAATCACACAATGCACACCTAACCCTAACCTTCTATCACACCAATGCACACACCTAACCCTAACCCTAACCCTTCAATCACATTAACAATGCACACTAACCTAACCCTAACCTTCTATCCCTACCAATGCACACCTAACCCTAACCCTAACCCTTCAATCACACACAAATTTAACCCTCCTAACCCTTCTATCATAACAATGCACACTTCAACCTTAACCCTAACCCTTCTATCACACACAATTAACCCTAACCCTTCTATACACACATGCACACCTAAGCCTAACCTAACCCTTCTACACACATACAATGCAATAATATAACCCTAACCTAATACCCTTCTATCACACACATGCACAATATAACCCTAACCTAAACCTTCTATCACACACAATGCACACCTAACCCTAACCCTAATATATATCTACACAATGCACACCTAACCCTAACCCTATAACCCTTCAATCACACACATGCACACCTAATTTAACCTAACCCTTCTATCACACACATGCACACCTAATTTTAATTTTAACCCTTCTATCACACACAATAATGCAATAATTTAACCCTAATTTTAATTTTCAATCACACATAATTTAACCTAACCCTAACCCTTCAATCACACACAATGCACACCTAACCCTAACCCTAACCCTTCAATCACACACAATGCACACCTAACCCTAACCCTAACCCCTTCTATCACAATAATGCACCTAACCCTAACCCTAACCCTTCTATCACACAATGCACCCTAACCCTAACCCTAACCCTTCAATCACACACAATGCACACCCTAACCCTAACCCCTAACCTACCAATAATAATTCTATCACACACACACAACCCTAACCCTTCTAACCACAATGCAACCCTAACCTAACCCTTCTATCACACACAATGCACACCTAACCCTAACCCTAACCCTTCTATCACACACATGCACACCTAACCCTAACCCTAACCCTTCTATCACACACAATGCACACCTAACCCTAACCCTAACCCTTCTATCACACACATGCACACCTAACCCTAACCCTTCTATCACACACAATGCACACCTAACCCTAACCCTAACCCTTCTCAAATAAATGCACCCTAACCCTAACCTAAATCACACACAATGCACACCAACTCCTAACCCTAACCTTCTATAACCTAATAATAACACACTTCTTTCAATAATAACACACCTAACCCTAACCCTAACCCTTCTATCACACACATGCACACCTAACCCTAACCCTTCTATCACACACAATGCACACCTAACCCTAACCCTAACCCTTCTATCACACACAATGCACACCTAACCCTAACCCTCTATCACACACAATGCACACCTAACCTAACCCTAACCCTTCTATCACACACACAATGCACACCTAACCCTAACCCTTACACCACACAATGCACACCTAACCCTAACCCTAACCCTTCAATCACACACAATGCACACCTAACCCTAACCCTTCTATCACACACATGCACACCTAACCCTAACCCTAACCCTTCTATCACATAATAATGCACCCCTAATCTAACCCTAACCCTTCTATCACACAATGCACACCTAACCCTAACCCTAACCTTCTTCTATCACCTAACTAATTCTATGCACACCTAACCCTAACCCTAACCCTTCTATCACACACACAATGCACTAACCCTAACCCTAACCCTTCTATCACACCGACACAATAATAACCCTAATAATTAACACCTAACAACCCTAACCCAATCACACACCTAACCTAACCCTAACCCTTCTATCACACACAATGCACACCTAACCCTAACAACCCTAACCCTTCTATCACACACAATGCACTAACCCTAACCCTAACCCTTCTATCACACACAATGCAACCCAACCCAACCCTAACCCTTCTATCACACACAAGACACACCTAACCCTAACCCTTCCCATCACACACATGCACACCTAACCCTTAACCTAACCCTTCTATCACACACAATGCACACTTAACCCTAACCCTAACCTTCTATCACACATAATGTATTACCTAACCCTAACCCTTCTATCACACAATGCACACCTAACCCTAACCCTAACCCTTCTATCACACACAATGTACCTCTAACCCTAACCCTAACCCTTCTATCACACACAATGCATTTAACCTAACCTTTAACCTTCAATCACACAATGCACACAATGCAATAATGCTATCATCCCCTAACCCTTCTATCACACACAATGCACACCTAACCCTAACCTTCTATCACACACAAATGCAACCTAACCTAACCTTAATTACACAATGCACATCTTAACCCTAACCCTTCTATCACACAATGCTAACACTTAACCTTCTAACTCCAACCCTTCTATCACACACATGCACTAACCCCTTCTAACCCTAACCCTAACCCTTCTATCACACACACTGCTAAATGTACAATTAACCCTAACCCTTCTATCACACACAATGCACTAACCTAATCCCTAACCCTTCTATCACACACAATGCACACCTAACCTTTAACCCTTCTATCACACACAATGTACACCTAACCCTAACCCTAACCCTTCTATCACACACATACACCTAACTCAACCCTTCTATCACCACACAAACACCTAACTAACCCTTCTATCACACAATGTATAATTTTAACCCTAACCCTAACCCTTCATATTAATGCACACCTAATTTAACCTTTAATCTTTCACACAATGCTAACCCTAACCCTAACCCTTCTATCACACAATAACCTTCTAACCGTAATAATTCTAACCTTAATGCACACTAACCTCCTAACCTTCTATCACACACAATGCACACCTAACCCTAACCCTAACCCTTCTATCACACACAATGCAATAACCCTAACCCTAACCCTAACCTTATATCACACAATGCACAATAACCCTAACCCTAACCCTAACCCTAACCCTAACCCTAACCCTAACCCTTCTATCACACACAATGCACACCTAACCCTAACCCCTTCTTCACAATGCACACCACCAACCCCAATAATATTTTTCTTCCCTAACCTTCCTTCATACACACTTCTTCTAACCCTTCTATCACACACAATGCACACACCTAACCCTAACCCTAACCCTTCTATCACACCAATACTAACCTATCAATTAACCCTTCTATCACCTAACCCACCCAACTCAACCCAACCTTCATGCAATGCACACCTAACCTAACCTTCTATCACACACAATGCAACCTAACCCTAACCCTAACCCCTTCTATCACACAACAATGCAACCTAACCCTAACCTAAACCTTCTATCACATATTAATGCACCCTAACCCTAACCCTAACCCTTCTATCACACACAATGCACACCTTAACCTTCTTAACTTTGCACACCTAACCCTAACCCTAACCCTTCTATCACACACAATGTACACCTAACCCCTAACCCTAACTCTTTTCTTTATCACACACAATGCACCTAACCTAAACCCTAACCCTTCTATCAATAATGTACACCTAACCCTAACCCTAACCCTTCTATTCACACACAATGCACACCTAACCCTAACCCCTAATTTTTCTATCACATTACTAAATGCACAATTCTAATTTGATAACCCTAACCCTTCTATCACATATTACACCTAACCTAACCTAACCCTTCTATCACACACACAATGCACAATTAACCCTAACCCTAACCTTCTATCACATTTTTTAACCTAACCACCCTTCTTAACCCTAACCCTAATATCACACACAATGCACACCTAACCCCTAACCCTAACTTTTCTATCACACACAATGCACACCCAACCTAACCCTAACCCTTCTATCACACATATGCACACCTAACCCTAACCCTAACCCTTCTAACCCAATGCATAACACCTTTAACCCTAACCCTTCTATCACATACAATGCACACCTAACCCAACCCTAACCCTTCTATCACACACAATGCACATTTAACCCTAACCTTCTATCACACACACAATATAATAATTTAACCCTAACCCTAACCCTTCTATCACATAATAATGCACACCTAACCTAACTTTTCTATCACACACAATGGGTTCTAACCCTAACCTTCTATCACACACAATGCAACACCTAACCCTAACCCTAACCCTTCTATCACACACATGCACCTAACCTAACCTTCTATCACACACCTTTAACTTTAACTTTCTACATATTAATGTCACACCTAACCTTTAACCAATATTAACACGTAATAATTTAACCCTAACCTTTCCATAACCGTAACCCTTCTATCACACACAATGCACTCAACCCTAACCCCTCTATCTATCACACAATGCACTAACTAACCCTAACCCTTCTATCACACACAATGCACACACCTAACCCTAACCCCCTTCTATCACACAATGCACCTAACCCCAACCTAACCCTAAACCTAACCCTATCACACACAATGGTTAACCCTAACTTTAACCCTTCTATCACACACAATGCACACCTAACCCTAACCCTAACCCTTTCACACACAATACAACCCTAACCTAACCCTTCTATCACACACAATGCACACCTAATAACCCTTCAATCACACACAATAACCTTAACCTAACCCTTCTATCACACACAATGCACACCTAACCCTAACCTTTAACCTTTATCACACACAATGCACACCTAACCTAACCCTTCTATCACACACAATGTAACCCTAAATCTTAACCCTTCTATCACACACAATGTATTAATTTAACCCTAACCTAACCTTTCTATCACACATAATGCTACACCTAACCCTTAACCTAACCCTTCTATCACACACAATGCAATAATTTAACTAACCCTAACCTTCTATCACGACACACAACCTAACCCTAACCTTCTATAACCTTTAACTTTTCAACCTAACATATAATGTTCTAACACACCTTGCCCTAACCCTTCTATCACACACAATGCACACCTAACCTAACCCTAACCCCTTCTATCACACATGCACAATGCACACCTAACCCTAACCCTTTTCTATCACACAATGCACACCTAACCCTAACCCTAACCTTCTATCACACACAATGCACAATCAACCTAACCCTAACCCTTCTATCACACACAATGCAACAATAACCCTAACCCTAACCCTTCTATCACACACAATGCACACCTAATCTTTAAC
Source organism: Huso huso (assembly GCA_036884735.1). Taxonomy (NCBI): domain Eukaryota; kingdom Metazoa; phylum Chordata; class Actinopteri; order Acipenseriformes; family Acipenseridae; genus Huso; species Huso huso. Next base: position 44,171 of record CM072692.1, read on the forward strand.
CCTAACCTTTTCTATCACACACAATGCACACCTAACCTAACTCCTAACCTTCTAACCCACACAATGTATTAACCCTAACCTTAACCACACAATGCACATAACAACCCTAATAACACAATGCACACCTAACCTTTAACCTTCTATCACACACAATGCACACCTAACCCTAACTTTTAACCCTTCTATAACCCTAATAATCACACAATGCACACCTAACCCTAACCCTTCTATCACACACAATGCACACCTAACCCTAACCCTTCTATCACACACAATGCACACCTAACCCTAACCCTAACCCTTCTATCACACACAATGCACACCTAACCCTAACCCTAACCCTTCTATCAACAATTTGCCAACCTCCCCAACCTTCAATCACCCAAACCTAACCCCTAACCCTAACACAATGCACACATAACACCTAACCTAACCCTTCTATCACACACATGCACACCTAACCCTAACCCTAACCCTTCTATCATAATCTACACACACTAACCTAACCTTAACCCTTCTATCACACACATGCACACCTAACCCTAACTAACCCTTAACCCTAACCTATCACACACATCACACACCTAACCCTAACCCTAATCCTTCTATCACACACAATGCAATAACCCAACCCTAACCCTAACCCTTCTATTGTCATACACAATAACCCTAACCTAACCCTTCTATCACACACAATAAACTAATTAACCTTTTCTATCACACACAATGCACACCTAACCTAACCCCTTCTATCACACACAATGCACACCTAACCCCTAACCCTAACCCTTCTATCACACAACAATTAACCCTAACCTTCTAACACAATTAACCTAACAACCCTAACCCTTCTATCACACACATGCACACCTAACCCTAACCCTTAACCCTTCTATCACACAATTAATGCACCTAACCCTAACCCTAACCCTTCTATCACATTACACAACCTAACCCTAACCCTTTATCAATAATAACCCTAACTAACCCTTCTAATACACACACAATGCACTTAATGTTAACCATTAAACCCTCGACCTAACCTTCTATCACACATGGCCAATTAACTAACCTTAACCCCTTCAATCACACACATAATTTAACCCTAACCCTTCTATCATTAATATGCTACACCTTAACCAACTTAACCCTAACCCTTCTATCACACACAATTAATTTAACCCTTTAACCTTTACCTTCTATTACACACAATGCACACCTAACCCTAACCCTAACCCTTCTATCACACACATGCACACCTAACCCTAACCCTTCTATCACACACAATGCATTATCAACCCTAACCTTCTATTTAACAATGCACACCTAACCCTAACCCTTAACCCTTAACCTATCAATCAATAACCTACACCTAACCCTAACCTTAACCCTTCTATTACACACCTACCCTAACCTTCATCACAATGCACACCTAACCCTAACCCTTCTATCACACACAATGCACACCTAACCCTAACCCTAACCCTTCTATCACACACAATGCACACCTAACCCTAACCCTTCTATCACACACAATGCACACCTAACCCTAACCCTAACCCTTCTATCACACACAATGCACACACTAACCCTAACCCTTCTATCACACACAATGCACACCTAACCCTAACCCTTCTACATAATAATGCACACCTAACCTAACCCTAACCCTTCTATCACACACAATGCACACCTAACCCTAACCCTAACCCTTCTATCACACACAATGCACTAACCTAACCCACACAATGCAATAACCTAACCCTAACCCTTCTATCACACAATGCACACCTAACCTAACCCTAACCTTCTATCACACACAACCTAACCCTAACCCTAACCCTTCTATCACACACAATGCACCCCTAATACCTAACCCTTCTATCACACACAATGCACACCTAACCCTAACCCTAACCCTTCACACACAATGCACTAACCCTATAATTTAACCCCAAACCTTCTATCACACAATAATGCACACCTAACCTAACCCTAACCCTTCTATCACACACAATGCACAACCCTAACCCTAAATCCCTAATGCACACCTAACCCCTAACCTTCTAACACACAATGCACACCCAACCTAACCCTAACCTTCTACACACATACACCCTTAACCCTAACCCTAACCCTTCTATCACACACAATGCATAATTTAACCCCAACCCTTCTATCACAACCCTAACCCTTCTATCACACACAATGCACACCTAACCCTAACCCTAACCCTTCTATCACACAACAATAACCCTAACCCTTCCTAACCAATGCACACCTAACCCTAACCTTCAATCACACACAATGCACTAACCCCTAACCCTAACCCTTCTATCACACACCTTAACCCTAACCTTCTATCACACAAATGCACACCTAACCCTAACCCTAACCCTTCTATCCTTTAACTCCAACCCTTCTATCACACACAATAACCTAACCCTAACCCTTCTATCACACATCACACCTAACCTAACCCTTCATACACACAATGCACCCTAACCCTAACCCTTCTATCACACACATGCACGTATTAATCCTAACCCTAACCCTTCTATCACACATAATGCCCTTCTAATTTAACCTAACCCTTCTATCACACACAAATGCACACTAATGTAATAATTCACACACAATGCACACCTTCCAACTAACCCTTCTATCACACACAATGCACACTAACCTAACCTTAACCCTTCTATCACATACATAATGCACAATTAACACCCTAACCTTTAAACCCTTCTATCACACAATAACCTAACCCTTCTGTCACAACAATAATTCTAACCCTAACCCTAATTTCTTTTCTATCACACAATGCACACCTAACCCTAACCCTTCTTCTCCACACCTCAACAATACATAACCTAACCCTAACTTCTATCACACACAATAACTAACCCAACCTAACCCTTCAATCATAATGTATACTTACACACCTAACCCTAACCTTCTATCACACACAATGCACTAACCTAACCCTTCTAACACAATGCACACTAACCTAACCTAACCCTTCTATCACACACAATGCACACTAACCCTAACCCTAACCCTTCTATCACACAATGCACACCTAACCCCTAACCCTTCTATCACACATACATTAACCCTTCTATCACACACAATGCACCCTAACCTAACCCTTCAATCATATAACACATAATTAACCTAACCCTAACCCTTCTATCACACATGCACACCTAACCTAACCCCCTTCTATCACACATAATGCACCTTTCTGATCTACACACAATGCATAACCTAACCTAACCCTTCCTATCACACACAATGCACACCACACCTAACCCCTAACCTTCTATCACCTAATAATGCACAATTTTAACCCCTAACCCTAACCCTTCTATCACATTTAACACCTAACCCTAACCCTAACCCTTCTATCAATGCACACACCAACCCCTAACCCTTCTATCACTAACCTTTAACCCTAACCCTTCTATCACACACAATGCACACTTAACCCCTAACCCTAACCCTTCTGCTCACACTGTGCACACCTAACCTAACTAACCTTCTATCACAATTCCACCCTAACCCTAACCTAACCTTCTATCACACACAATGCACACTAACCTAACCTTCTAACCCAATTCTATCACACAACCTAACCCTTCTATCTTCTAACCCTAACCCTTCTATCACACACAATGCACACCTAACCCCTAACCCTTCTATCACACACAACACCTAACCCTAACCCTAACCCTTCTATCACACAATGCACACAACCTAACCCTAACCCTAACCCTTCACGATGCACCTAACCTAACCCTAACCCTTCTATCACACAATGCACAACCCTAACCCTAACCCTTCTATCACACACATGCACACCTAACTAACCCCTAACCCCTTCTATCACACACATGCACCCCTAACCCTAACCCTTCTATCACACACAATGCACACCTAACCCTAACCCTTCTATCACACATGCACACACCTAACCTAAACCCTAACCCTTCTATCACACAATGCACACCTAACCCTAACCCTAACCCTTCTATCACACACAATAACCCTAACCCTAACCCTTCTATCACACTATCACACACCTAACCCTAACCTTCTATCACACACAACACCACTCCTAACCTAACCCTTTCTATCACACAATGCACACCTAACCCTAACCTTCAATCTTTCTATCACACACAATGCAGTTAATCTAACCCTAACCCCAACCTTCAATGCACACTAACCTAACCCTAACCTTCTATAACAATGCACACCTAACCCTAACCCTTCAATCACACAATGCACTAACCTAACCCTAACCTTCTATCACACACAATGCACCTAACCCTAACCCTAACCTTCTAACACAATAACCTAACCTAACCTTTTTCTTCTACACAATGCACACCTAACCCTAACCCTTCAATTTTTCACACACCTAACCCCTAACCCTAATTCAATCATTTAATGCACTAACCTAACCCCTAACCCTTTTATCACACACATGTAATTAACCTTCTATCACACACTTTTACCCCTAACTTTCTATCACACACATGCACCTAACCCTAACCCTAACCCTTCTATCACACACAATGCACACTTTAACTAACCCTAACCCTTCTATCACACACATAATAATAACCCACCTAACCCTAACCCTAACCCTTCTCTTCTTCTATACGCACAACTAACCCCTAACCCTAACCTTCTATCACACACAGCACACCTAACCCCTAACCCTTCTATCACACACAATGCAATAACCCTAACCCTAACTTCTTCTGTCACACAATGCACCTAACCCCTAACCCCTAACCCTTCTGTCACACACAGCACACCTAACCCTAACCCTTCTATCACACATGCTTTTTAACCCCTAACCTACCCTTCTATCACACACAATGCACACTAACCCTAACCCTAACCCTTCTATCACACACAATGCACACCTAACCCTAACCCTAACCCTTCTATCACACACAATGCACACCTAACCCTAACCCTAACCCTTCTATCACACACATGAGCAACTGTGCATAAACTGCATATCACATCTCTAATTTGAATGCATTGGGACCTTGACTCTTCCTTATCAAACACTATCAAATAAAAGACCTTTACACTTAACAGACTCATAAACACACAGGTTAGCGTTACTGTATCATAAATCTCTCGGGTAACTATACTGCGTACCCAAGCAAAGTCTACTGGAACAGAGAACTGCGACAGAGGAGACTCGAGAGACTTCAGCGCTTTGAAAGGTAAAGTTTAATAAAAACATTATTTCCAAAAATTTTAAAAACACCCGTCACGTGTCACGCTGCTTCTTCTTATGCAGGTAATGGTTTATTTTGAGCGCGGCTGCTTCCGGTTTATCTGAAGCGTTTCATTCTTGTTATTCGAGATCAGACCGGGTTTGGCTTGTGTTTAATATTACCGAGTAATTCGCGACTCTGCTCCCGTAAGAGAAAGAGCTAAACCAGCGAGCAGCCTCGCTTTATAAAGGAAATGTTTGTATTCACTCACAATACTGGTAGGAGCGCCTAAAACAATTGTATATATTTATCTGCCACAATTATAAAACCAACTCAAGTGACTGTCATTTATATAATAAATATTGAGTTGGTGATTAGTTTATAAAAAGCCTGTCTGGTTACTGCTGAATCTCTATCGGGGTCTGAAACAAGAACCGAACTCGGACCCGGATTTTCTAACTGAACCCGGCCCGCAATTCAGAGCCGAACCCTCGAAAATCGTTCTTTTCAAATCGGATCTTCATCGTTTCTCACTGGAGTCGCTCACAGTATAATTTGTTCCCCAAAATTTCTAATCCTAACTCATTTTTTAAAAAGAAACGACGCTTTTCCTTGCTCTACACTACAGACTTAATAAAGTGTAATAATTATTACATACAACTAACTTCATTAAAGGAATCTAGAGCTCATTATGTGAATGTTAATGTAAGATCTGCTTAGTTGTGTTTCTTTAATTAATGTTGAACTCTCTACCACGCCCTGTATGATAAAACTGCACAGCTCTGCAAATATCCAGATCTGTTACAAAGTCTCCGTTAACAGCAGGCACACACAAAGGCAATTACAGTTACTGGAAAAGCAGATCCTGTTATCAATAAAACACACAGTTCACAGTTTTATGGTTAGCAGGAATATCCCTTTTGTTAAAAGTGAGGAGGAGGAACGAGGGGTGGTCTAAGAAGAGACAAAAAGGTGAGAAGTGAAGCTCTAAACTCTTTAATAATTGGCTTATTTCAATTCTGTTGCAGAGGAGAAACACAGCTAACTGAGGAACGAGTGATTCAGTACAGAGAGACATGGACGGGAATCGAACGAGAACAAGAAGCAGTAATGATTTTGCAGTACCCAATATGTCAGAAGACTCTCACAGGTAATCTCATGTCTCTTCACTGTGCAGAGGCATGCATGCTCCAGTTTAATAACACACCTGATGACTCCAGTCCAGGTTCACCAGCAGCACCAGCACCTCAATGACACTCCCAGGAACTGCTGCCCTTTCACTTGGGAGCTGTGTTCAGGGTTTGTAATGACATGTCTTTGATGATGATTATTTACACGCGTGTTTCACCTCAACAGCGGGAATGCCCAGGAGGAGACAGAGAGGAGGGAGGACGAGGAGAGACCGAGGAGGGAAAAGAGACTGCAGAGGGAAAAGAGTCTGAGGAGGGAGGAGAGACTGAGGAGGGAGGAGAGACTGAGGAGGGAAAAGAGACTGAAGAGGGAAAAGAGACTGACGAGGGAAAAGAGACTGAGGAGGGAAAAGAGACTGAGGAAGGAGGAGGAGGAGAGACTGAGGAGAGAGGTGGAGGAGAGACATAGGAGGGAGGAGAGACTGAAGAGGGAAAAGAGACAGAGGAGGGAGGAGAGACTGAGGAGGGTGGAGAAATTGAGGAGGGAAAAGAGACTGAAGAGGGAAAAGAGACTGACGAGGGAAAAGAGACTGACGAAGGAAAAGAGACTGAAGAGGGAAAAGAGACTGAGGAGGGAGGAGAGACTGAGGAGGGAAGAGAGACTGAGGAGGAGGGAGGAGGAGAGACTGAGGACCGAGGAGAAACTGAAGAGGGAAGAGAGACTGAGGAGGAGGGAGGAGGAGAGACTGAGGACCGAGGAGAAACTGAAGAGGGAAGAGAGACTGAGAGACTGGGAGGAGGAGAGACTGAGGACCGAGGAGAAACTGAAGAGGTTTGTTTGGTTTTTTTTTAATATCCCACAGGTTTACAGTAGAGAATAAGCAGATTGAAATTCTCATTGTGTTTCTACACGTCCCCTCCTCAACAATCTATGGTCATGAGACAGTGTGACCTTTCAACTCTTCCTGTGCATGTAGAGTACTGAGGGGGGGAGGGCAGAGGTGAAAGGTGATGAAGAAGGCGGTTCATTCCCCAGACGAGCGCAAAGCAGCTCAAAGCCAGAGGCAGATTTAAAATGATAAGAACTCAATATTGGAGAAACTCCACTCAACACTGCAGAGCTGTATAGAGGTCTATAGGAAAGAGAACTCCACTCTGCAGAGCTGTATAGAGGTCTATAGGAAAGAGATCTCCCCTCTCAACACTGCAGAGCTGTATAGAGGTCTATAGGAAAGAGATCTCCACTCTGCAGAGCTGTATAGAGGTCTATAGGAAAGAGATCTCCACTCTGCAGAGCTGTATAGAGGTCTATAGGAAAGAGAACTCAACACTGCAGAGCTGTATAAGGTCTATAGGAAGAGAACTCCACACTGCAGAGCTGTGGAGGTCTATAGGAAAGAGAACTCAACACTGCAGAGCTGTATAGACGTCTATAGGAAAGAGAACTCCCCTCTCAACACTGCAGAGCTGTATGAGAGGTCTATAGGAAAGAGATCTCCCACTCTGCAGAGCTGTATGAGGTCTATAGGAAAGAGATCTCCACTCTGCAGAGCTGTATAGAGCTCTATAGGAAAGAGAACTCAACACTGCAGAGCTGTATAGAGGTCTATAGGAAAGAGAACTCCCCTCTCAACACTGCAGAGCTGTATAGAGGTCTATAGGAAAGAGAACTCCACTCTCAACACTGCAGAGCTGTATAGAGGTCTATAGGAAAGAGAACTCAACACTGCAGAGCTGTATAGAGGTCTATAGGAAAGAGAACTCAACACTGCAGAGCTGTATAGAGGTCTATAGGAAAGAGAACTCAACACTGTAGAGCTTTCTGCGTTGATGATGATGATGAAGATGATGACGAAGATGGCTTGTTTTGTGTTTTTTACACAGCGCTCTTGAATTCAAGGAGGAAATGAAGAAGATCCAGGAATTTGTTCAGCGGTTCCCAGATCAGCTGAATGAAACAGAAAGCTCTGTGAGGGAACTGAAGAACATCGCTGCCTACATTCGCAATGACAAAGATGCCCTGGTTGATGGGTCTCCAGCTACTTCTCTCATTCGAAGAGGAGCATGGCTCGGAGCTGCAGGTGTTTTAGCAGGAGTGGCGCTGGGTTTGTTCACAGCTGGAGCCGGTCTAGCAGTTACTGCAGTGGCTGCTGGAGGCGGTGCATTCGCTGCCAGTAAAGGGGGATCAGCCTTGAAAGCCTACAGTAAGAAGTTAGAGGATATATGTGAAAATGCGAGACGCGGGATGACAGAGCTCAGCAGATCTGCCACAGCGATCGCAGCTCTTTTAAACCTAAAGAGACTCTCCGGGCTGCACACTGCTGCTGACTCGGATCATGAAAAGGTGTTTGAAATGCTAAAGACAAACTCAGGTCTCAGAGATCTGATACAGCAGATGGAAGAAAAGTTACAAATAACAAGTAACGCTGACAGATTAGCAGATAGTCAGATAGATAAAATAGCTGAAACCATTTTTCCATATGACCTGGTCGGGTTCTTGTCATTGTTTTCTACGATTCTAAGTTTTAATATCAAGAATCAGAAAAACGAGAAGGCGAATAAGATCCACGACTGTGCTGTGAAGCTTGAGAAAAACCTGCAGACAGGGAGGGAGATCCAGACAGCCATGAAAACACTTTGCAATTGAAATCATTCCAGTGTGAGCGCCACGTATTCTGAAAGAGGAGGCGCAGTCGTGTAGATAAACGCTGTTTGTAACACACCCGCAGGCAGTGAGGGAGAGCCACACACACACACACACTGACAACACTGTACAATTGAAATCTTTCAGTTAAGAGTGACGTGGAATCAAGTGCTGATACTAACGGGGAGGACTCTGGAGCTTTGAGAGTTCATTAATAACAACGGATGCCCCGCCCCCTTCTGGCTATAACGGGTTTCAAAATTGTAAAACCACATTTTTTATTTTTATTTTACACATATGTTTTTGGTTAGAGTTAGGGGGTTAGGGTTGGGGTTTAGGGTTTAGGGTTTCGGGTTAGGGGTAGGGCTAGTCTGGGCATGCGCAGTACACACAGTAGGAATATTTGACAGGACGTGACAGCGGTGTGTGGAGATTACAAAATGAATTACCCAGGATCTCAGTCCTCAGCGAGCCTCCGCAGAAAATCATCTTTTACAATTAGCATTGTACTTTTTTTCATTATTGTTGTACATATATAAAGATAAATAAATATGTATAGTTTTTAACAGCATTAATTTGTATGATTGCTGTTCATATTTGTGTATCAGTCAGTATGTATGTGATTGTTTTGAGCTGTTTTCACAGTAATGAGTCCTTAGATTCCAGGTAAACAGAACCACACAAGAATCTGTGTTGTGTCTCTATAGGCGTCTGAGAAGAAATATCAGTGAATAATGTTCTTGTAATCCTGTAAATACCTTTATTTTTTAATCAATGAATTGATTCCCTATATGAATAAAGTTCACTGTGTTAAAATAAATTACTTCTGGTAGAAATAATAACAATAATAAAAATCTTTTTAGTTCTTTTGTGATTATTTCATATTTTTTTTTGGAAGGGGGCGGGCTCTGCATTTGCCTTACACTACCAACACATAAATAACATTTTAAAAAAATAAACAGAGACAATAATATACACAATAGGAAAGAAAAAAAAACAGTACAGAAAAAATCATATGATACTCACAACTATTGAAATTAAATCCTTGGAAAACTATGAGTCACTTCAACAGCAATTAAGAGACACCTTTGTTTTAATTTAAAAACAATTGTCACTCGTATTTGTTATAAAGTTGATGCTGTGAAACAGGCGCCATTTTGGATCGGCACCGCGTTGCAAACAGCAGGGCAGCTGGAGCCAAAATGGCGGACACCGTGACGCAGTTTCAGAACCTCTCCTCGGTCGCCTAGCAACAAGGCGCTCAGAGGAACGACGTCATCAGCGGTCCCGCAGATTGAGAGTTCGAATGGCGGTTGGTTTATTTTTCCAGCAGTTAAAGAAGACGGGAGAGCGCGTTTACTTTTACTGTGTAGAAACATTTATAATGAATACAACAAAACCAAACACATTTACACGTCAAAGAGTGCCTCTGCGCCTTTGAATTGCGCGTTTACTAGAGATAATAATCACACCGTTAGAGGGGTATTACACTCGCATCGTGCCGTCGATCCCTGCTCGTCTCCCGCCTCTCTCAAGCAGGACTGTGTGTTTATTTAGTATAACACTGAACACAGTGTAACGAGGCATCATTTATTGGATGTAAAGCGGCGGTCACAGTGTTGGTGTGTCCAGCCTTGAGCCAGAGTGACCGGGACGGACATGTATGACCGCTTAACCACCCGGACCGCTTACTGACCACAAACACCAAGATATTAATGAGGAGCTGAGCGGGAAAGCTGCGAGATTCTTAAACATGAATCACATGAATCGGGGTACAAACCACTGCACTTGTGTGAGGTGTCTTCACAATTAAAATCCCTTTTTAATTTATATTTTAGTTTGTATTTTTGCTAAGTGGTCAATTATTATTATTATTATTATTATTATTATTATTATTATTATTATTATTATTTATTATTATTTATTTCTTAGCAGACGCCCTTATCCAGGGCGACTTACAATCGTAAACAAATACATTTCAAGAATCACAGTACAAGTAATAATACAATTAAGAGCAAGATAAATACAATGACTTTGGTTCAAGCAAGTACAAGTGTGACAAAATACAATTCAATACTTGTTTCCTATCCAACAATAAACTCTTACCTGAATTTTCTTCCGCAAATTTTCTCTCAGGTTCGTTTTTTTTTCTGGTTTCACGTTGTTTTAATCAGAGGAAAACAAATACCGTTTTTTTAAAAAATCTCTAATGTAGTTTGGTCCCCAGATCAACATTATACTATTAAACCGTTCAAATAATAGAGTTTTTTAATAAAACAAAACAAAATCATTCAAACTCGTCGTCTCTCCTCACAACCGTCTTCGCGGTTTTCTTGGTGTTCTCGAGCTCGCTGTAATAACGGTCGAGGTGAGGAGGGAAGAAACTGCGCGCCTGTGTCCGCCATTTTGGCTCCTTGTGATGATCTATTTCAAAGGCGCTGGACTCCTGTTTAGAGCCACAATGGCGTCAGTTTCACAGCCGCTTCTGCTCTAGTCCTCAACACCTCGCTTGTTGATGTGAAGTCACTCCAGGACAGGAACGTCTCTTCAAGATGTTGTCATTGTTTTTATATATATATATATATATATATATATATATATATATATATATATATATATATATATATATATATATATATGAAGTATTGCTTTTAACATATCATTATTTATTATTATTAGTATTTTCTTAGCAGACCCCCTTATCCAGGGCGACTTACAATTGTTACAAGTTATCACATTATTTTTACATACAATTCCCCATTTATACAGTTGGGTTTTTACTGGAGCAATCTAGGTAAAGTACCTTGCTCAAGGGTACAGCAGCAGTGTCCCCCACCTGGGATTGAACCCACGACCCTCCGGTCAAGAGTCCAGAGCCCTGACCGCTACTCCACACTGCTGCCCCTGTTAATCAGAGAAGATATTTAATTCAATCAAGGGTTATTCTGTGCTTTAACGTGATGTTTCATTGAGAGATTGATTTGATTTTTCCTTATACCATTTTTAAATCTGAAAAATGACGTCCGTTTTTGTTGTTTTGTTTTGTTTAGTCTTCATGTAAAATGCGGTGTAGTAGCGCGCTGAGGCCGGCAGAGGGCGACTAAAGCACAAAGCGGTCTAACAGTCGTGAGCTCTTCTAGACTTTAATAAATACACACCGCTGGATCATCTCCAATACAAATAAACACTAGAAGCGATTTTTTGTTGTTTTTTTTCATCCGTTCCATGAGGTCGCCAAGGCCGGTCTTTGTTTTCAATTTAAAAAAAAAAGAAAACAGCGCAGTTCCCTAATTATAATATAAATTGAAGCGGTTTGCTTAGCTCAGATATTCAACTCTAGATAATTCCTCGCGTTTGATATTTCCGCCTCAAATCTCACCATGTATGCGTGTGTGTGCTTGCGCCTGAATCGGGACTCAAAAATATATAATAATAATAATAATAATAATAATAATAATAATAATAATAATAATAATGAACACGTCCTATTCACGAAGAATCCTCTCATAAAAGTGTTCCACAGTAAAAGTATCGCAGTGTAGTAAAGCACAGCGAGTGGTAAAGCATATTTGACTAGGGCTGGTTCATTATCTTCACTGTGCTTTGAGAAGGGGGGGTGGTCTATTATCTTCACTGTGCTTTGAGAAGGGGGCTGGTTCATTATCTTCACTGTGCTGAGAAGGGGCTGGTTCATTCTCTTCACTGTGTTTTGAGAAGGGGCTGGTTCATTATCTTCACTGTGCTTTGAGAAGGGGCTGGTTCATTATCTTCACTGTGCTTTGAGAAGGGGCTGGTTCATCATCTTCTGTGCTTTGAGAAGGGGGGCTGGTTCATTATCTTCACTGTGCTTTGAGAAGGGGGCTGGTTCATTATCTTCACTGTGCTTTGAGAAGGGGCTGGTTCATTATCTTCACTGTGCTTTGAGAAGGGGGGCTGGTTCATTATCTTCTCTGTGCTTTGAGAAGGGGGCTGGTTCATTATCTTCACTGTGCTTTTGAGAAGGGGCTGGTTCATTATCTTCACTGTGCTTTGAGAAGGGGGGCTGGTTCATTATCTTCTGTGTGCTTTGAGAAGGGGCTGGTTCATCATCTTCTCTGTGCTTTTGAGAAGGGGGGGGTTCATTATCTTCTCTGTGCTTGAGAAGGGGCTGGTTCATTATCTTCACTGTGCTTTGAGAAGGGGCTGGTTCATTATCTTCACTGTGCTTTGAGAAGGGGCTGGTTCATTATCTTCACTGTGCTTTTGAGAAGGGGCTGGTTCATTATCTTCACTGTGCTTTGAGAAGGGGCTGGTTCATTATCTTCACTGTGCTTTGAGAAGGGGCTGGTTCATTATCTTCACTGTGCTTTGAGAAGGGGCTGGTTCATTATCTTCACTGTGCTTTGAGAAGGGGCTGGTTCATTATCTTCACTGTGCTTTGAGAAGGGGCTGGTTCATTCTCTTCACTGTGCTTTGAGAAGGGGCTGGTTCATTATCTTCACTGTGCTTTGAGAAGGGGCTGGTTCATTATCTTCACTGTGCTTTGAAGGGGGCTGGTTCATTATCTTCACTGTTAATGCTTTGAGAAGGGGCTGCTTCATTCTCTTCACTGTGCTTTGAGAAGGGGGCTGGTTCATTATCTTCACTGTGCTTTGAGAAGGGGGGCTGGTTGCTATCTTCACTGTGCTTTTGAGAAGGGGCTGGTTCATTATCTTCACTGTGCTTTGAGAAGGGGGGCTGTTGGTATCTTCACTGTGCTTTGAGAAGGGGGCTGCTTCATTATCTTCACTGTGCTTTGAGAAGGGGGGCTGGTTCATTATCTTCACTGTGCTTTGAGAAGGGGGGCTGGTTCATTATCTTCACTGTGCTTTGAGAAGGGGCTGGTTTATCTTCACTGTGCTTTGAGAAGGGGCTGGTTCATTATCTTTCTGTGCTTTTGAGAAGGGGGCTGTTCATTATCTTCACTGTGCTTTGAGAAGGGGGCTGGTTCATTATCTTCACTGTGCTTTGAGAAGGGGGCTGGTTCATTATCTTCTCTGTGCTTTACTACACTGTGCTGTGCTTTTACCACAGTGATAATGGAGAGAGAGAGAGAGAGAGAGAGAGAGAGAGAGAGAGAGAGAGAGAGAGATAGAAAGCTGTGTTTGAAGAAGCCTCTTGAGAATACTCTGTAACTGTTGATGAAAAATTATTTAATAACGTCCAATTGAGACACACCCCCACACTGACACAGGGGCACTGATACAGCGAGACACACACACACACACACACACACACACGTGTATGTTTTGCCAGTATGAAGCTGCTCTGAATTCCTCTCACTGTTTTCCCCACACTGCGCAAAAACATTCAAGAGAGAATCACTGAGAGAGAGCGGGGGAGGGAGAGAGGAGAGGAGAGAGGAGAGAGGGAAGGAGGAGAGGAGAGAGGAGAGGGAAGGAGGAGAGAGGAGAGAGGGGGAGGGAGAGGAGAGGAGAGAGGGGGAGGGAGGAGAGAGGAGAGAGGGGAGAGAGGAGAGGAGAGAAAGAGAGGATAGAGGAGGGAAGGAGAGAGAGAGAGAGAGAGCGAGGGAGAGGGGGAGGGTCTCCAATAAAACATGTTGAAGTGAAATCAATAAACCAGTTTTAATTATTTACAATATGTGTAGAAAGAGAGAGAGAGAGAGAGAGAGAGAGAGAGAGAGAGAGAGAGAGAGAGGGGGGATAATGAGGCAGGGAACAAGGGAAAGGGAGGAGGTTAGAGAGAAAGAGAGAGAGAGGGAGGGACGGGACAGAGGGAGACACACACAGACACACACACACTGAGACACACAGACACACACACACACACTCTGAGACACACTGACACAGACACACACACACACACACTGAGACACACAGACACACACACACCCCTGAGACACACAGACACAGACACACACACACACACCACGGGACACAGACACACAGACACACACACACACTCTGAGACACACAGACACACAGAGGGAGCGGGAGACACACACACACACACAC
This sequence comes from Huso huso, assembly GCA_036884735.1. Taxonomy (NCBI): domain Eukaryota; kingdom Metazoa; phylum Chordata; class Actinopteri; order Acipenseriformes; family Acipenseridae; genus Huso; species Huso huso. The sequence goes on from CM072692.1 coordinate 59,184, forward strand.
ACACACACACACACACACACACAGATCGCATTTCGTTTATTCCATTAGTTTGGAGTTCAGCTCCAGGAGCTGCTGCTGCTGCTGCTGCTGATTCAATAAACTGGAGCAGAGATACGGGACTGGAGTCCTGCAACTGGGACTCAACTGGGACTGAACTGGGACTCAACGGGGACTCAACTGGGACTCAACTGGGACTGAACTGGTTTTTTTTTTTCCTAATGGGACCATTACAATAAAAAAAAAACTGATTTTTTTTTTTTTCTTCTTCAGCAAAAGCCGGTGATCGGGATCGAAATTCCTAAAAGGTAAGCTATGGAATTGCGTAAAAAATAGCAGTCGATCTTTTACTACGGTTTTACTGCACTTTACTGTTGTGATACTGCACTATTTTGAATAAAATAATTTGCAATAAAACCGAGAGCTGCTTAATATGGCGATGCCTCAAATACTGTGGTTAATTACATATTATTTCTGTCGCTCAGTCTGCGTTGCTTTGACTGTGAGTTCAGGAGCTGCTCTTCAGTTCTAGCTGCGCTGCCAGAGACACGGGAGGCGAGATCATCGTCACATCAGTGATAGCGCCATCTAGTGCACAGTGAGTGTACTGCCAGCAAAACTAAAACGAAATCCAAAAAGTGTCAGACCACTAGATGGCGCTGCTGGCTCTTCCCTTCTATAAAGACAAAGGCTGATCTCGCCTCCCGTGTTACACGCGTGTCTCTGGCAGCGCAGCTAGAACTGAAGAGCAGCTTCCGAACTCACAGTCAAAGCAACGCAGACTGAGCAAAACAATGTAATACAGCCCAGCCCAGCGCGTTGCAGTTAAAGAACTACAGCTCCCAGCATGCCTCGCCATGGCCGCGGGCGCAGAGGCATGCTGGGAGCTGTAGTCCTATAAGCCAGGGCTGTCCCGATTCACAATACAATAACTACGACAGCGCAGCGAGAACTGAAGAGCAGCTCCTGAACTCACAGTCAAAACGACACAGACTGAGGACAAAATAATAATTAAACTCAGTATCTGAGTGATTGCAAATATTGCTGCTTCACAGTATGAAATATATAATTTTTCCCATAATTAATAATACCGACAATGGTATCCTCTCCCTCTTTTCTCTCCTTCCCTTCTCTCTTCTCCCTCCTTCCCCTATCTGCTCTCTTCTCTTCTCTTCTCCCTCCTTCCTCTCCCTGTTTCCTCTCTTTCCCTCTTCTCTCTCTCTCTTCTCCTTCCTTCCTCTCCCTATCTCCTCTCTCTTTCCCTCTCTTCTCCTCTCTCTCTTCTCCCTCCTCTCTGTCTCTCTAGCTCCCTGGGAGGCTGTCAGTCCAGTACTGCAATGCCAGAAATTTGCACCAACTCCTCAGAATGTCTCCCCTCCCTCCCCTCCTTCTCCCTCCCCTCTCCCCTTCATCTCCCCTTTTCCTTTACCCCCCCCCTCTCCCCTCCTCCCTCCTTTCCCTCCGAGTGGTTCCTGATCGGCCAGCGTTCTGGTTCTGGTTCGGTGTTCCACCCTAATCTTCTTATGCTGGGCACTGTGGGTAACTGGCTGGTTCTGGCCCGGTTCTGCTGCGGAACGGTCCGCAGGTGATACAACTACGACCAACCTCTTCATCCTGAGCCTGTCTTGCCCGCCGACCTCTGCTTCATCCTATGCTTTTACCGTTCCAGGTGAGGCCACCAGGGTGCGCTGCTGAGCCTACAATGCTTGCCTATGTTTTACCACACCTCTCTGTTTTTTACAATGCTTCCCTATGCTTTTACCAGACCTCTCTGTGCTTTACAATGCTTCCCTATGCTTTTTACCAGACTCTCTGTGCTTTACAATGCTTCCCTATGCTTTCCCAGACCTCTCTGTGCTGTACAATGCTTCCCTATGCTTTTCCAGACCTCTCTGTGCTTTCAATGCTTCCCTGTGCTTTCCCAGACCTCTCTGTGCTCCACAGCGCCCCCTGTGCTTGACCTCGCCCCTCTCTCCCTCAGGGGGGCGATCTACTCTCTGGATGGCTGGCTGTTCGAGCGTTCATGTGCAAGCGGTTCATTTCTTCATCTACCTGACGATGCACGCCAGCAGCTTCACCCTGGCAGCCGTGTCTGTGGACAGGTACGATGCGATCGCTGGAGAACTCGCCAGCAATCACTGAGATTGCAAATCACACCAGGGAATCACTGAAATCACACCAGAAATCACACTAGAATCACACCAGAAATCCGCCAGCAATCACTGCAAATCACTGAAATCACACCAGGAATCACTGGAAATCACACCAGCAATCACTGCAAATCACACCAGAAATCACACCAGCAATCACTTAGGAATCACTAGAAATCACTGGAAATCACACCAGAAATCATGGGAAACCACACAGAAATCACTGGAGATCACACCAGGAATCACTGGAAATCATTGCAAATCACACAGGAAATCACACCAGCAATCACTGGAAATCACACCAGAAATCACACAAGCAATCACTGGAGATCACACTCAGAGATCACAAAGCTTGAGAATTAGCACAAGAAATCACATGCGGAAAGCGCTAGAAATCAAACCAAAAATAAATTATAAAAATATCACACAAAATCACACCCCAAAAAAAACGATTTTACAATCACACGGAGACTGCTAGAAATCACAAGAAATCACACCCCAAAAATTATTTACAATTACACAAGCTTGCTAGAAATCACACCCCAAAAAAAAACAGATTTAAAATCACACTAAACTGCTAGAAATCACAAGAAATTACATGTGGAGGAAAGCAAAGAAATCGAACCAAACCCTCTTTCCTTCCACCTATAAATATATAAAGATATTTTTTTCATTTCCCTAGCCTGACAACAACAATAATAATAATAATAATAATAACAATATAATAATAATAATAATAATTCCCCCCCTTCCCTCAGGTACCTGGCGATCCGCCACCCTCAAGTCCGCGGACCTTCAGACCTCCCGCAATGCCGCGGTCGCCATCGCTTTCATCTGGACCCTCTCCCTGCTCTTCAGCCCCCTACCTCAGCTACTTCCACGCGATTGCGCTTCCGCGGGGCGGGGCCTCCCAGCTCCTCCCCTCGGCGGGGGCGGGTCTCAGTGGTCTGTGTCCCGGGTGTGGGACGGAGACGAGCCGGAAGATCATGGATCTGATCACCTTCTCGCCGGGTACCTCCTGCCCGCTCTGCACCCTGGGGCTGCCACGCCCGCACCCTCCTCTTCCTGTAGGGGTCCGGGGACCCTGGACCCGCTTGGGGGCCCAGCCCGGCCGGGAGCCGGGGTCAGCGTCACCAGGATGATCGTGGGCTCGTGGCTGCTGCCCCATCACCTCCTCATCCTGTGGTTCTGGCTGCCCATCCTCTCATCCTGTGGTTCTGGTTCGGGGCATTTCCTGCCCAACCGATCACCCACGCCTCCCGCCTGGCTTCGCACTGCCCTCCTCGCAACTCCTGCCTCAACCCGGTTTCTCGGCTGGCGCCCAAGCACTTCCAAAGGGTTCAAACAAGTTCACCTGCCTGCTGCTGCAGCAGAGGAGAGCGGCGACAGAGACCCGCCAGCCTCCCGGGCCAGCCTGCCGCCCCACAGCCCTGAGGGACTGACCCTCCCTCTCCCTCTTCCCCCTCCTTCCCTCCGCCGGCCTCTACAAGCTCCTCCCCTTCCGTCGACACGGCAACAGGGTCGCCCCCTTGCCCGGCAGCCGACCCCCGCCGCTAAGCCAATCGGGAGCGAGGCGCGATGTCGTCAGCCACGCCTCTTCCGGGAGGGAGAGATCGAGGGGGGGGCCGGCTGGAGGGAGGTATCCGGAACAGGAGGAGGAGCAGAGAGGGATCTTCGAGGGAAGGGTCCCTGGGAAGCGTTGGATTGGATTTGACGGGACAAAGGAGGAGGGCCTGGGGGAAGGAAGTCTAGAAGAGATTTTATTTATTTATTTTATTTTTAAACAGATTCTTTTTTTCTTATTAAACGTGTTCTCACGTCTCCCTGTGCTTACTACACTGTGCTGAGTTTTACTGTGGGACAAATAGGGGTGGAGGGTCAATCTGAGAATTTGTACAAGTTTTTAAATGTTAATAAATTGATTTTGTCTCTCCTCTTCCTCTCTCTCTCCTCTTCCTCTCTCTCTCTCTCCCTCTCTCTCTCCTCCTCTCTATATATAATCAGATGCGTTTTATGGTTTGTGTTTTGTTTTATTTAATTATTTGTTACAAAATCTGAATAAATAAAAGTCTAATCTTCTGTGTGTGTGTGTGCGTGTGTGTCTGTCTCTCAGTGTGTGTGTGTGTGTCTCTCAGTGTGTGTGTGTGTGTCCTCTCATGTGTGTGTGTGTGTCTGTCTCTCAGTGTGTGTGTGTGTGTGTGTCTGTCTCAGTGTGAGTGTGTGTGTCTCCAAATGTGTGTGTGTGTGTCTCAGTGTGTGTGTCTCAGTGTGTGTGTGTGTGTGCCTGTGTGTCTCAGTGTGTGTGTGTCTCTCAGTGTGTGTGTGTGTGTGTGTGTGTGTGTGTGTCTCAGTGTGTGTGTGTGTGTGTGTGTGTCAGTGTGTGTGTGTGTGTGTGTGTGTGTGTGTGTGTGTGTGTGTGTGTCTGTGTGTGTGTGTCTCCTCAGTGTGTGTGTGTGTGTGTGTGTGTGTGTGTGTGTCTCAGTGTGTGTGTGTCAGTGTGTGTGTTGTTTTATATCCTCAATTGATACTGGATATTTTTGTTTTAAACCTTGATATTTTTGTTTATCATATATTTCATTTTTCATCAGGTCCGAAACTGAAGAAATGTATAAAAATAAATAATGAATAATATTCTGAACAAGAAACTGCGAAGAGAGAGAGAGAGAGAAGAGAGAGAGAGAGAGAGAGAGAGAGAGAGAGAGAGAGAGAGAGAGAGAGAGAGAGAGGAGAGAGGAGAGAGGAGAGACGCTGATGAGCTGATCAGGCACCTCCACACCAGGACTGAGAGAACCCAGCCAAAACTGAAAAGAAACAGAATCTACAAATTACTGGAGAGGGGAGAAGAGAGAGGGGAAAGGAGAGAGGAGAGGAGAGGGGAGAGAGGAGAGGAGAGAGGAGAGAGAAGAGAGTTATTAATAGACACTAGCTTTGTGAAGGAAAGATGGATAGAAAGGAGAGAAAGAAAGAAACATTTTGTGACCTTGGTTATTTTCTATAGCCTCTCTGTGTCTGAGACACGGGACCCAATCAATGGAAAAGGAGGTCTGTTAAGCATAGGAAGTATTGTAAAAGCAGAGAGGTCTGGTAAAGCATAGGGAATGTTGTAAAAGCACAGAGAGGTTGGTAAGCATAGGAAGCATTGTAAAAGCACAGAGAGGTCTGGTAAAAGCACAGGGAAGCATTATACAAACACAGAGGTCTGGTAAAGCATATAGGAAGCATTAAGCACAGAGAGGTGTGGTAAAGCATAGGAAGCATTGTAAGCACAAGTAAGTTTGGCATAGGGAAGCATTGTAAAGCACAGAGAGGTCTGGTAAGCACAGGAAGCACTTTGTAAAGCACAGAGAGGTCTGGTAAAGCATAGGAAGCATTGTAAAAGCACAGAGAGGTGTGGTAAAGCATAGGAAGCATTATATGCTAAGTACAGAGAGGTCTGGTAAAGCACAGGAAGCATTGTAAAAGCACAGAGAGGTCTGGTAAAGCACAGGAAGCATTGTAAGCACAGAGATGGTAAAGCATTCTTTCTCTCTCTCGCTCTAGTTTACAACACTCAGAATTAGAGGCCTCTCTCTCCAGTCTCTCTCATCTCTCCCAGTCTGCCTAATGGCCCCTGTTTATCCCGTGCTGTGTTATTAGCGAGGCGATTGTCAGGCAGGGGGTGTAATTACAGCACGGCGACCGCACAAAATCATGCCAGACACTCAGAGAGAAAGAGAGAGCAGGGGGTCAGTACTGAGAGTCATTGCACAAAATAACCAGCTGCTGGAACATCAACCGAGATTAAGTGTGTTTTTTAAAGACATTAATAAATTAAATATATAAATATATATATATATATGACCAAATATTTGCAGCCCTCTATATAGAATAAACTCATTTTGGCTGGGACTACAGCTCCCACTCATGCCTCTGCACCCCTGCAATGGTGAGGCATGCTGGGAGCAGTGGACTCGTATCACAATGGACTCTATTAGATACATCATGTAACAGCTGTGGACAAAGTTTAGCAGCATCATCCTCTATATAGAATGAACTGATTCAGTTTGCTAGAGTCCAATGAAAGCTGCTGAATAATGTTCCCTTGTTAACATGTTAGTTCACCCCTCCCATAGAATGAACTCCTCAGCTCATAGGTCCAATGAAAGCTGCTGAATAATGTTCCCTTGTTAACATATTGAATTCCACCCCTCTATATAGAATGAACTCCCTCAACTTCATAGAGTCAAATGAAAGCTGCTGAATAATGTTCCCTTGTTAACATATTGGTTCCACCCCCTCTATAGAATGAACTCCCTCAGCTTCATAGAGTCCAATGAAAGCTGCTGAATAATGTTCCCTTGTTAACATATTGAATTCCACCCCTATAGAATGAACTCCTCAGCTTCATAGAGTCCAGTGAAAGCTGCTGAACAATGTTCCCTTGTTAACATATTGAATTCCACCCCCTCTATATAGAATGAACCCGCAGACTTTACAGAGTCCAATGAAAGCTGCTGAATACGTTCCTTGTTAACATATTGAATTCCACCTCTATATAGAAAACTCCTCAGCTTCATAGAGTCCAATGAAAGCTGCTGAATAATGTTTGTTAACACACATTCCACCCCTCTATATAGAATGAACTCCCTCAGCTTCATAGAGTCCAATGAAAGCCGCTGAACAATGTTCCTTGTTAACATATTGAATTTCCACCTCTATATAGAATGAACTGATTCAACTTCATAGAGTCCAATAAAAAGCTGCTGAATGTTCCTTGTTAACATATTGAATTCCACCTCTATATAGAATGAACTCCTCAGCTTCATAGAGTCCAATGAAGCTGCTGAATAAATTCCTTGTTAACATATTAATTCCACCCCCTCTATAGAATGAACTCCCTCAACTTCATAGAGTCCAATGAAAGCTGCTGAATAATGTTCCTTGTTAACATATTGAATTCCACCCCTCATATAGAATGAACTCCTCAGCTTCATAGAGTCCAATGAAAGCTGCTGAACAATGTTCCCTTGTTAACATATTGAATTCCGCACCCCCATATAGAATGAACTCCCTCAGCTTCATAGAGTCCAATGAAAGCTGCTGAATAATGTTCTTGTTAACATATTGAATTCCACCCCTCTATATAGAATGAACTCCTCAGCTTACAGAGTCCCGTGAGCTGCTGAATAATGTTCCTTGTTAACATATTGAATTCACCCCATATAGAATGAACTCCCTCAGCTTCATAGAGTCCAATGAAAGCTGCTGAATAATGTTCCCTTGTTAACATATTGAATTCCACCCTCTATATAGAATGAACTCCTCAGCTTCATAGAGTCCGTGAAAGCTGCTGAATAATGTTCCTTGTTAACATATTGAATTCCACCCCTCTATATAGAATGAACTCCCTCAGCTTCATAGAGTCCAATGAAAGCTGCTGAATATCCTTGAAGTTAAATAATAAAAATTAATCGAAATTATGTTCATATAATTATTACTTTTTATTTAAATGAATATCTCAAATCTAAAATTCTAAAACGATGCAAACTTTCCAGCCCTCAGGACTCGAATGAGCGACACGATGCTGCGCCCAGTGGATAAAACTGTAACTACAACAATAAAAAAACTTAAATAACGTTTTTATTAATTTTTAACGAAGGAGGCCTCGTTTCAGAGCCTCGAGCTCGCCGCTTCCAACGTGATAGACCTCAGAACTTTATCATGTCGGGTCTCAAAGGACCCCAGCGATTCAACATCGACAGCGTGTTCCGTGACACCGCAACGCAGTAACCCATTCCAACCCCTATCTGTCTACTAAATGAAAAACAGGAAAGTTTTGTTTTTTCATATAATTTATATTTATTTATTTATAAATGTATACCACTACATTGTTTCAATGCTCTCTCTCACACGTTATTATTGCACACACTGTTCCTTACAGGAATATTTCACGAGCGCTAATAATATTTCTCAGTTCTGATCGGAGTTTTTTTTGTTGATTTTAATTGATTTTCAAATTATTTTTATTTTTTAAAATTCTCTTACCTCTTATTATCTTTTATTAACATCAGCGCCTTCAAAGGGAGGTGACCACATCCAGCGACAAAGCTACGTAGGTGAGAGAATGGATTTTAAAGATGGCTGCTAATACGTGACTGAAACGAAGCGCTCGATAA
>CM072692.1:67985-80485 GCA_036884735.1 Huso huso
CTGCCACACCGCGAGACCCAGCCCGTCCGCAGCGTTACCATATCAGCAGCGTCGCGGGGTTTGTAAGAACGCGGCCCATCCCCCTGCTCTGTATGTGTCTCGCCATAGTTCAAACAGGCGAGAAGACGCGTTTCCTCGCTAACTTCCAGTTTTTTGCGTGAAAGCGTTGTTATCTTCTTCTTCTCGCTTCGCCGTTACAAGGCATTATCTGGCCTAGAGGCAACATACTGGAAGAACGATTGACGTTTATGCCTGCGCGGGCGCCCCCGACGTCAGTGGGCGCTGAGCAAGGGAAAGGGTGACGTTTCTAAGTGATCCTGCCTTCAAGCCTGTTCCTAAATATATTCGAAGTAAGATTTCGTTGCCCTGCCCAGGTTTACCATAGAGATTATAAATACAGGATGATCAAGCTGAACTGGAGCCGGTTTATGTCATTAATCAAGACTGATTGTTTGCATCTTGTTTATATTACAGCCTCGGCAACATCTCACAAATAAAACAGATGCGCTGGGACCAGGAAACACAAGAGCGGGAGCACGTCAGCAGCGAATACGCAATACCACGTGGTGTCGCATTATTATTATTATTATTATTATTATTATTATTATATTATTATTAATAATAATAATAATAATGGTGTCTCCAGCAGTGAGAGAATAAAAGGAACTTGAGCAGCTTGAGACTCCTTTGAAATAAAATTACCAGACACCTGCCATAGCACTGTCAGTCAGGCGCTCACCATGGGACCTGACCACCTGCCATAGCACTGCCGGGTCAGGGCACACCATGGGACTGATTCATCATATAGCACTGGCTTAGGCACACCATGGGATTGATTCACCTATTAAGGCACCGTCAATAGGATGTACACTATGGGGACTGATTACAGCACTGTCAATAGGGCACACCATGGGACTGATCTTACCTGCACCATGTCAATAGCACACCATGGACCGATTCACCTGCCATAGCAGTGTCAGTTAGCACAGCATGGGACTGATGCATCTGCCATAGCACTGTCATTAGCACACCATGGACCATTCACCTGCCACAGCAGCAAGTCAATAGCACACCATGGGACTGGTTACCTGCCATAGCACTGTCAATAGCACAGCATGGGACTGATTCACCTGCCCATAGCACTGTCATGTACACCATGGACTGATTCACCTGCCATAGCACTGTCAATAGCACACCATGGGACTGATTCACCTGCCATAGCACTGTCAATAGCACACCATGGGACTGATTCGCCTGCCACCAACTGTCAATTTTTTAATTTTTTCTTCACAAGTTAACACCATGGGAGCCATTCACTAAAAATACTTTTTCAATTAAACACAGGAATTATTCATTAGAAGCATCAAATTTTCAGAGATGAAAACCAGCTCAAGTGACTGTCAATAGCAAAAGGGGACTGATTCACCTGCCTGAAGTGTCAACAGCAATCCTGGGCAGTTCACATGCCATAGCTGGTTCTACTGGAGTCACCTGGGACTGATTCTGTTTTAAGTCAAAGGTTCTGGGACTGGTTTACCATCGGGTTCAATTCTGTAGTGCAGGACTGATTCAGTCCATAGCTCCTCAATAGCACACCAGGACTGATTCACCCCATTCTTCAATAGAGGACCATGGTACTGATTCGCCTGCCATAGCACTGTGTTCTGTGTCACATAGTTATTTTTAATTTTTTCTTCACAAGTTCTCCTTAAACCAGTCTGCTAAAATATGACTTTTTTATTTAGCTTACAGGAAATTAAATTAGAACACAAATAATCAGGATGAAAACCAGCTCAAGTAGGACCCAGACTGGTCTAGTCAGTCTGGACACACACTGGGGATCCTGAATTGAGACTGGTTCACTGAGGATAGTCCGTTCTGTTCTAGGAAAGGTTCTGGAGGTTTGATGGGTTGGGACCTGTACTGGGATGGGTGGGACCCACAGGCTGGTTCTTTGGGTGGGATTGGGATGATGTACTGGGATAGAGGTTGGTTAGTTACCTACCATAGCACTGTCAATAGCACTATGGACTGATTACCTGCTATACTAATAATAGCACATGGGACCCAGTTCTGCCATGCTTGGTGTGTGCTTACAGCATGGGGACTGGTTCACCTGCCCATGGCACTGTCTATTGGCACACCATGGGACAGTTCACCTACCGCAGTGTGTGGCACACCATGGGACTGGATTCACCATGTGGTGTCACTATGGATTATTTTTTACAAGATTTTTGTTCTGAGGATTAACAGCCGGAGCCAGTGTGCAAAAGCCAAGCTTTGAAATTCAAGCACAGGATTGGATTGAGCACAGGCAATCGGAGATTGAAACCAGCGGCTGAGGTGAGGAATAGAAAGCGTCTGGGTCCAGTCTACAGACACAGAGATCCTGGGCAGTCCTGAAGGCGAGCTGGTTCTGCTGGAGTCAACTGGTCGTTCTGTTCTATTAAAGGTTCTGGAGGGTTTGGTGAGTTCGGATTTCACAGCATGGTGTAGGCGGAGTTGATGCTAACCCTCACACACAGCGACCCGGTTCTCTGCTTCTTCCAGCTTCTTAGTAGGATGATGTACTGGAAACTACGGGTTCCCTGTGTTCCGAACAGGCACCTCGAAGAATCTCACAAGCCAGCCCAGCTGACGCCTTGAAGATCAATTAGCAAGACACACACTGAGGATAGGTGGGACCACTGAGGACAGAGGTGGGACCCACTGTGAGATGGGTGGGGCACTGGATGAGGTGAGACACACACTGGATGAGGTGGGACCACACTGAGGATGAGGTGAGACCCACACTGGGATGAAGGTGGGACCACACTGAGATAGAATTGGGACCCACACTGATAAGGTGGGACCCACACTGGGATAAGGTGGGACACACACTTTGGGACCAGGTGGGGACCCACTGCTGAGGATTAGGGTGGGACACTGAAAGGATGAGGTGGGACACACTGGGATATGAGTGGGACCCACACACTGAGATGGGACCCACTGAGATAGGTGAGACCCCACTGAGATAGAGTGGGACCCACACTGAGGATGGATGAGACCCACTGAGATAGAGGTGGGACCCACACTGAGATGAGTGGGACCCACTGAGATAGAGGATGGATAGAGTGGGACCACACACTGAGATGAGTGGGACCCACACTGAGATAGAGTGGGACCCCACTGGGATGGGTGAGACCCACACTGAGATATGTTCACACACTGGGATGGGTGAGACCCCACTGGGATGAGGTGGGACCCACTGGGATAAGTGAGGACACACTGAGGATGGGAGTGGGAGACACACTGGGATAGGTGAGACACACTGAGATGGAGTGAGACACACAGTGAGACACACACTGAGATAGGTGGGACCCACACTGAGATTGGTGGGACCCACACTGGGATAGGGTGAGACACACACTGAGGATAGAGTGGGACCCACACTGGGATAGGTGGGACACACTGGGGATAGAGTGGGACCCACTGGATAGAGTGGGACACACTGGGATAGAGTGGGACCCACTGAGATAGTGAGACCCACTGAGATGGTGGGACCCACTGAGATGGGGTGGAGACCCACTGAGGATAGAGTGGGACACACACTGAGATGAGGTGGGACACACTGAGATGGTGTTCACACACTGAGATGATGAGGTCACACCCACCTGAGATAAATTAGACCCCCACTGAGATAGGTGGGACCAGCCCACTGGATGGGTGGGACCCACACTGAGGATGGATGGGACCCACACTGAGATGAGTGGGACCCACACTGAGATGAGGTGGGACCCACACTGGGGATGGGGTGAGACACTGGGATGGGACCCACACTGAGATAAGTGGGACCCACACTGGGATGGGTGGGACCCACACTGAGATGGGTGGGACCCACACTGAGATGAGTGAGACCCACACTGAGATAGGTGGGACCCACACTGAGATAAGTGGAGACACACTGAGATAGGTGGGACACACACTGAGATAGAGGTGGGACACACACTGGGATGAGTGGGACCACACACTGGATAAGTGAGACCCACACTGGGATGTGAGACCCACTGAGATATTCACACTGGGATGGAGATTATTGGGAGACACACTGGGATGGGGTGGGACACACTGGGATATTCACACACTGGGATGAGTGGGACCCACACTGAGATGAGGTGGGACACACACTGGGATAGGTGGGACACACTGAGATGTTCACACACTGAGATAGGGTGGGACACACAGGATAGATTGGGAGACACACTGAGATGGGTGAGACACACTGAGATATTCACACACTGAGATAGAGTGGACACACACTGAGATAAGTGGGACACACACTGAGATAGAGTGGACACTGGAATATTCACACACTGAGATGAAATTAGGACACACACTGAGGATAAGTGGGACACACTGAGATATTCACACTGGGACACACTCACACACACACTGAGGCTGAGACACACACCGCTAGGACAGGCACATACAGACCACACCACGCTGAGACAGGCACACACCACGCTGGGACAGGCACACACCTGCGCACACACACACTCACACAGGCTGCCTGGGCTCTTTCCCAGCCAGTGTCATCTGGAAGGTCCCCACGCCCAGAACTCCCAGCCTCCAGGAACTCGGGTTGGTCAGGCCTCTCGGAACGCCAGGCCTTACGCTGAATAGCCAAGACAGCCCATACAAGAAGGTCAGATTGAAGGGTGAGGTCGGAGATTCGAGATTCAGGGTCAGGTTGTGAGGTCAAGGTTCCAGCCTCTGCCTTGTAGCACTTTCGTTGCGATGAGCTGCAACCCAGACTGAAATTCAGCCCGCGTCACCCATCTTCAGGTACAGCCAGACCTGGCGGGTTTCTTATTCATGATGTACAGCCAGGAGATCGGGATACGAGCCAGCAGTCAACCCAGCAGCGATCCAGACAAGCAGCGAGTCCAATAACCCCAGCCAGCCGGCGTTAACAGCGAGTCAGCCAACCCAATGGCGGAGTCAGGCAAGCGGGTCAGCCAGCAGCGGGCAGAGACAAGCAGCTGAGTCAATGGCCAATGGCGGTCAGACAGGCAGCAGATTATTAGCCGGCGTTCGGACAGGCAGCGATTGACCCAGCCAAGCGGGCAGGGAACAGGCGGCGAGGTCAGCCAGCGATCCGGACAACTGGCGGGTCCCAATGGCCAATGGCGGGCAACAGCGGATTGGCCAGCCAGCGAGCCGGTAACATGAGATCAATGACCGGCAGCGATCAGGCAAGGCAGCGAGTCAGCCCATGGCGTTAATTAACAGATTGGCCAACATGGCGATCAAGGCAAGCAGCGGGTGGCCAGCCATGGCGATCAGAGCAAGCAGCGGGTGGTAGCCAGCAGCGTGAAGAACAGCAGCGGGTGTAGCCAACAGCGATGAACAGCAGTCAGCAGCAGCAGCGGCGACAACGAGTCAATAACCAGCAGCGATCAAAACAGGCAGCGGAGGTGTGTAATAGCGGCGAACAAACTGGCCAGGTCAGCCAACCAGCAGCGATCAAGACGAGCAGCGGGTCAATAGCCAGCAATGGCCCCGAGAACAAGCGAGTCAATGACAATGGCGATTGGACAAGCGGCGGAGTTGGCCAGCAGCGGTTGGACAAGGCAGCGAGGTCAATGACAATGGCGATCAGGAGCCAGGCAGGTCAGCCAGCCCAGCGGCAGAATAACAGCGGGTCAATAGCCAATGGCGATCAAACAGCGGGTCGCCAATAGCCCGAGGCAGCGAACAAGCGGCGGGTCAGCCAACCCAGCCAGCGGCGAAGACAAAGCCAGCAAGGTCAGCCAGCAGCGGCGGTAACAGCGATCAACAGCCAGCGATCAGGCAAGCGAATTAATAGCCAGCAAGTGATAGAATAACAGGTCAATAGCGTCGAGACAACAGGTGTATGAAAGATTACAACCAGTGCAGTGCTGTGTAGCCGATTACTGGCTCCAGTGCAGTGCTGTGTTGTAATAGATTACAGCCAGTGCACAGTGCTGTGTTGTTGTAATGGGTCTGGCTCAGTACTGTGCTGTGCTGTAATGGGTCTGGCTCCAGTGCAGTGCTGTGCTGTAATGGAATCTAGCTCCAGTGCAGTGCTGTGTTGTAATGGGTCTGGCTCCAGTGCAGTGCTGTGTTGTAATGGGTCTGGCTCCAGTGCTGTGCTGTGCTGTAATGGGTCTGGCTCAGTGCACTGCTGTGCTGTAATGGGTCTGGCTCAGTGCACTGCTGTGCTGTAATGGGTCTGGCTCCAGTGCACTGCTGTGCTGTAATGGTCTGGCTCAGTGCCACTGCTGTGCTGTGCTGTAATGGGTCTGGCTCAGTGCAGTGCTGTGTTGTAATGGGTCTGGCTCAGTGCAGTGCAGTGCTGTAATGGGTCTGGGTTGGGTCAGGTACTCACAACAGCGGCTCAGCCAGCTCAAGTGTAGTCAGACCGGATCTTCTCCTCCTGAATCAGGAAACACCACAATGACAGGAACCCACGCCTGTCAACCTCAACACACTGCTCCCCAAACCATCACAATCAATAACCTCACAGGTCAATGATCAATGGCCATCCATGCGACATCATGATCAATGACCTCACGACCGTCCATGATCAATGACCATCATCCGGTCATCCCATGATCAATGACCTCACAGATCAGTGATATTGGCCACTCCACGACTCGTCGCGTCAGTATCCATGACCGTGTGATCAATGACCCTCGTGGGGACTTTCGTCATGATTGTATCGTGACCATCATGATCAGTGACCTCGTTTCATTATTGATTATTGGCCTGTCCACGACCGTGCAGTCCAATGGCCCTCATCCAGGACTCCGTACGTCAGCCCATCCACGTTATTGATGTGGCCTCATGCGACCATGCATGATGACCCTCCGTATGATCGGTGTTCGCAACCGCACCTCCTCTGTATCCTTGTGGTTTGCTTGAAAACCTTGGCCAGCACAGGCGTGGTTGAGAGGAGGTTGGACATGTGGTCATTGTAGAAATAGCTACCTTGGGAGGAGAGAGAGAGAGAGAGAGAGAGAGAGAGAGAGGGAGGGAGGAGGGAGGAGGAGGAGGGCCCTTGGTAATCAGTCATAGCGATAGCCAGTGGATAATCATAACAGCGCCACCTGTAACTTCAAGCTGTGAGCGCTACCTTGACAGAGTTCAGGTAGATGGACGTCTTCAGGCTTCTTGAGCGGAAGAAGCACGAGCCATGCACTGCCTTCCGGAACAGGTGTCTACAGGAAGAGGAAGGGAGGAGGCGGGGGCGGAGAAGGGAGGAGAGGGAGGGAGGAGGAAGGAGGATTGAGGAGGAGGGGCGGGAGGAGAGGAGGGTCCATTGTGCCACACAAAGCGGAGGGTTGGCACATTGTGCTGGCCATTTAGCCGGACCTTGTGTTCCAGAAGGAAGATTCCAGACCCGACCGACGTTGAAACCCATGAAAATCCCAGAACCCCTCACGCGCTTTCGCTGGCTGGGCAGCCTGAGCTGGAAGACTGCTGGCGATCTTGGACAGTCTCTACAAGAGACAAGAGAACAAACAGAGATTAGAAAGAGTGCCCTCACACAGAACCTCCATCACACTGGCCACGGAACCCAAACGGAGATGAAAGCACAGTGCCCACCACGCCATCACACGGAACAAGTGAGTTAGAGAGCACAGTGCCCTCACACAGGCCTCCATCACATGACTGCAGGAGACAGAGTTAGGAGCACGGTCGCCCCTCCACAAGGCCTCCATCCCGGCTGCGAGGAGGACAGACAGAGGATTAGAAGAACTGATGCCTCCAGAACCTCCATCACACACTGGCACCCAGGAGACAGACGGAAGTTAGAGCACGATTCACCCCATCACAGACATCCATGCACTTCCAGCTGCAGGAGACAGAGCAGAGGATTAGAACACAGTGCCACCTGGAGCCTTGGCACACTTTATTTGGGAGGACAGAGACAGGATTAGAGGCAGTCACACTGGGAGACACTCCATGCACACTGGCCTTGGGAGACAGGCAGGAGGATTAGAGCACAGATTCTTATCTCCACATGAACTCCATCCACACACACAGCCACGAGAGAACAGAAGTTAGAAACACAGTGCCCTCCACGGGCACCATACACGCCTTTGCAGGAGAACAAACAGAAGTTAGAAACACAGTGCCCTCACAGACGCCAGCCACTGACACACGGAGACAGGCAGTTAGAAACACAGTGCCCCTCCTGGAGCCTCCATGCACTGGCTGCAGAGGAACAGTGGAGGATTAGAAACACAGTCACCTCCACACAGGACATATCACGCACAGCCTGAGACAGGAGCAGGATTAGAGAGCACGGAGGTGCCTCCACGGACCTCCAGCACACACACTGACACGGAGGAACAGGCCAGGATTAGAACACAGTCACCTGCATGCTCCAGCCACATGGCCACACAGGAGGGCAAACGGAAGTTAGAGGCACAGTGCCTCCTGGAGCCTCCATCACACTGGCCTTGCAGGAGACAAACGGAGTTAAGCAGGGTCGCCCCTCCACACAGAACCTCCATCACTGACACACGAGGAGACAAACAGGAGAGGATTAGAAACACAGGTCGCCCATCCACAGGCCGCCATCCACACTGTGCAGGAAGACAGACAGAAGTTAGAAACACAGTCACCCCTCCCACAGAACCTCCATCACGCACTGACTGCGGAGACAAGGCAGAAGTTAGAAGCACAGTCACCCACTCACAGACGCCATCCACACACTGGCCGGAAGGAACAGGCAGAAGTTAGAAGGCAGTCACCCTCCACAGAACCTCCATGCACTGACACAAGGAACAAACAGTTAAGCAGTGCCTCCTGGAGCCTCCATCACTGCACTGAGCACAGGAACAGACGGAGGATTAGAGCACAGTGCTTGCTCCACGAGAACTCCATGCACTGACACAGGAGGACAAGGCAGAGGATTAGAGAGCACAGTGCCTCAAGACGCCATGCACACACTGGCACGAGACGGAGGTTAGAGGCACAGGTCACCCTCCACGGGCCTCCATCACACAGGAGGAACAGGATTAGGAGGCAGTCACTCACAGGCCTTGTGCACACTGACACAGGAAGAACAGACAGAGATTGACACAGATTATCTTCCATGAGCCTCCAGCCCACAGCACACGGAAGGAACAAACAGAGGATTAGCGAAACACAGTCCACCCTCACAGAACTCCATACACGGGAACAGGATCAGGCACAGTCACCCTCACAGAACCTCCATGCACTGACACACGGAGCAAACAGAGATTGAAGACACAGTCACCCCTCACAGGCCTCCATCCACTGACACACGAGACAAGTTAAGGCAAATTACACCCTCACAGGGCACTCCATCCACACTGTACGGAAGGAACAAACGAAAGTTAGAAACACAGTCACCCCTCACAGGGCCTCCATGCACACTATTTTGCAGGAACAAACGGAGATTAGAAACACAGTCGCCTCCATGAACGCCAATGCACACACACTGGCTAGGAAGGAGACAGGCAGAGGATTAGAAACACAGTCACCCTCCATGAGCCTCCATCACACACACACCACGAGAGAACAAACAGAAGATTAGAACACAGTCACCCTCCACACAGCCTCCATCACCCGCACTGACGCAGGAGAACAAACAGAGAGATTAGAAACACAGTCACCCTCCCACAGAGCCTCCATCACACACACTGACACACGAGAGAACAAAAGATCAAACACAGTCACCCTCCACACAGAGCCCTCCATCCCACACACTGACACGAGAGAACAGAGATTGAAACACAGTCACCTCTCCACAGAGCCTCCATCACACACACTGTTACGACGAGAGAACAAACAGAGATTAGAAACACAGTCACCCTCCCACAGAGCCTCCATCACACACACTGACACACGAGAAGACAAACAGAAGATTAGAAACACAGTCACCCCTCCATACAGGCCTCCATCACACACACTGACACGGGAGACAAACAGAGATTAGAAACACGGTCACCCTCCACAGAGCCTCCATCACACATGACTGCAGGAGAACAAACAGAGATTAGAAACACAGTCACCCTCCACACAGGCCTCCATCACACACACTGACTACGAGAGACAAACGGAAGATTAGAAACACAGGTCGCCCTCCACAGAACGCCCATCACACTGACCTGGGAACAAGCAGGATCAAACACAGTGCCTCCACGAGCCTCCATCCACACACTGACACACACGAACAGAGATTAGAAACACAGTCACCCTCACAGAGCCTCCATCACACACACTGACGAGAGAACAAACAGAGATTAGAAACACAGTCACCTCCATAGAGCCTCCATCACACACACTGACACACGGAAATGACAGGAGATTAGGCACAGTCACCCTCCACAGAGCCTCCATACACACACGGCACACGAGAGAACAAACAGAGATTAGAAACACAGTCACCCTCCACAGAGCCTCCATCACACACACTGACACATGAAACAGAGGATGACACAGTCACCTCCACACAGAGCCTCCATCACACACACACTGACAGGAGAACAAACAGAAGATTGAAACACAGTCACCCTCCACAGGCCTCCATCACACACACTGACACCGCAGCATTGCACACACACACACACACACACACGCACACACACACTCTCACACAGTCAGGCTGGTGTAAATGTAAACTCACCGACCCCATCTCCTGCCCTAATGCTGCATTCACCCTCCCTTCAGAGATATGTACTCCTGGGGGAGAGAGGGGGAAGGGAGAGAGGGGAGGGAGGTCAGATCTTATTCCCCAATGCAGTCCTGTTCTTGTGCAGGGCTCTGATTTCTCTCTCCCACAGTCCCTGTGTGTTTGTGCAGGGCTCTGATTTCCTCTCACAGTCCTGTGTTTGTGCAGGCCTCTGATTTCTCTCTCACAGTCCCTGTGTGTTTCTGAGGCTCTGATTCTCTCCCCAGTCCCTGTGTTTGTGCAGGCTACAATTTCTCTCACAGTCCCTGTGTTTGTGCAGGGGCTCTGATTTCTCTCACAGTCCTGTGTGTTTCTGCAGAACTCTGATTTCTCTATCCAGTCCCTGTGTGTGTGTTTGTGCAGGGCTCTGATTTCTCTCTCACAGTCCCTGTGTGTTTATTACGGGGCTCTGATTTCTCTATCCACGGGTCCCTGTGTGTTTGTGCAGGGCTCTAGTTTCTCTCTCCACAGTCCTGTGTTTGTGCAGAGCTCTGATTTCTCCTCTCACGACCCACTGTTTGTGAATATGATTTCTCTCTCCCACAGTCCCTGTGTGTTTGTGCAGGCTCTGATTTCTCTCACAGTCCCTGTGTGTGTTTTGTGCAGGCTCTGTGATTTTCCTCTCAGTCCCTGTGTGTTTGTGCAGGGAGCTCTGATTTCTCTCTCCCCAGTCCCTGTGTTTGTGCAGGCTCCTGATTTCTCTCTCACAGTCCTGTGTGTTTGGCGGGCTACAATTCTCTCTCACAGTCCCTGTGTGTGTGTTGTGCAAGGGCTCAGTTTCTCAGTCCCGTGTTTGTCTCACCTGGCAGTTGGGCTCCCATGTCTTTAGTAAGGATTATGGGCTTCCTGCCGTCATCTAGGAAGGAGCAGATAAGAAGCAGCTGTCAGCGTCATTAAACACCAGACACTACTGTGCAGAGATTCACAGTGTAGACAATATTATCAGTGACTCTCAGTATTATACAGTGACTCTCTCAGTATTATGCAGTGACTCTCTCAGTATTACAGTGACTCTGCTATTATACAGTGACTCTCTCCACTGTTATACAGTGACTCTCTCACTATTATACAGTGACTCTCTGCTATTATACAGTGACTCTCACACAATACGGTGACTCTCACTATTATGCAGTGACTCTCACTATTATGCAGTGGCTCTCAGTATTATACATTGACTCTCTCAGTATTATGCAGTGACTCTCAGTATTATACAGTGACTTTCTCACTGTATACAGTGACTCTCTCACTATTACAGTGACACTCCCATATTATACAGTGACACTCTCACTATTATACGAGTGACTCTCACTGTTAGCAGTGACTCTCTCAGTATTGTGATGACTCTCAGTATTATACAGTGACTCTCAGTATTATACAGTCTCTCCGGTGTTAATACGGTGACTCGGTGGTATACGGTGGCTCTCTTTCATTATGCAGTGACTCTCTCACTGTGTACGGTGGCTCTCACTGTTATGCAGTGGGCTCTCGGTGTGTGGGGTGACTCTCAGTGGTACACGGTGATATCAGTGTGTACGGTGACTCTCAGTGCAGTGGCTCTCAGTGTTAGCCGGTGGGCTCTCAGCGTTATGGTGGCTCTCAGTGTTATACAGGCTCTCTCGGTGTGGTGACTCTCTCAGTTTGTGGTGGCTCTCGAGGTAATTGCTTGGTGGGCTCTCAGTGTGCGGTGACTCTCTCAGTGTGGGTGACTCTCAGTGCACACAGTGACTCTCTCAGTGTTGCCTGAGTGGCTCTCAGTGTGGTGACTCTCTCAGTATACAGTGACTCTCTC
>CM072692.1:85485-96938 GCA_036884735.1 Huso huso
AGACGAGGAGCTGCTCTACAACACAACACAATACAACACAACACAACACAACACAGGACAGAGACAGACCCCACCAGACATCAGGTGAAACCCTCCTTCAGAGACAGGGCTGCTCCTGCAACACAACACAACACAATACAACACAACTGGGACAGACCCACCCAGACATCAATTGAAACCCTCCTTCAGAGACAAGGGCTGTACTCCTGCAGCATAGCTTACAACACAACACAATACAACACAACACAACACAACCCAGTGCAACACAACACAGGACAGCACAGGTAACTCTGGCAACTCCTCCATGGCCTTGTAATCCCCCAGGTGAAAGGCACAGTATCGATCCCTGGGTCAGCTCCTCCTCTCTCCCCGACACTGCGGCTTGAACTGAGGCAAAGCAGGATGGAGTTATCTTGGAGAGAGAGAGAGAGAGAGAGAGAGGCGACAGAGAGAGGCGAGAGAGAGGCGAGAGAGGCGAGAGAGAGAGAGACAGGGGAGGAGAGAGACAGGGAGAGGAGAGAGAGAGAGGGGAGGAGGGAGGAGGCGAGAGAGCGAGAGAGAGAGACAGGGGAGGGAGAGAGACAGGGAGAGGGAGAGAGAGAGAGGGAGGCGAGAAGGCGACAGAGAGAGAGAGAGGCGAGAGAGAGAGAGGCAAGAGAGAGAGACAGAGAGAGAGAGAGGGTACCAGGCAGCCTCAGTCAGTGACACTGCCTTCTCGTGGGAGGCGGGTCACTCACCTCAGCAGATTGCTTGGCCCCCATGTAGTCTCTCTGGCTCACGTACTCCTCAGGTTTATACTGGAGAGAGAGAGAGAGAGAGAGAGACACACCCGACACAGCCTCTCAGTCAGTGACACACGCTCGTGGGAGGCGGGTCACTCACCTCCAGCAGGGTCATGGCCCCCATGTAGTCTCTCTGAAACCGTACTCCTCCAACAGGGATTTTTGCCTTTTCTTCTTCTTGTCTCCTTGAGCGGGCTCCCCGACCGCCCGACTACACGGACAGCATCTGAGGAGGAGGAGGAGAGGAGGAGGAGAGGAGAGGAGGGGGAGAGAGGAGGAGGGGAGGAGAGAGAGGAGAGAGGGGAGAGGGAGGGGAGAGGAGAGAGGGAGGAGAGGAGGAGGGAGGAGAGAGAGAGGAGAGAGAGAGGGAGAGGGAGAGGAGAGGAGGAGGAGAGAGAGGAGAGGGGAGAGAGGAGAGGAGAGGAGGAGGAGGAGAGGAGGAGGGAGAGAGGAGAAGGGAGAGGAGAGAGGAGGAGGGGAGGAGAGGGAGGAGGAGAGGGAGAAGGAGAAAGGGGAGAGGAGAGAGAGAGGAGAGAGGGAGAGGAGGAGGGAGAGGAGGGAGGAGAGGAGAGGAGAGGACAGAGGAGGGGAGGAGAGAGAATATGAATTATTAACCAAGTCTGTCCGGAATGCGTGTTTATTTAATGGTTTGTATAATAATCGGCCGCGCTGTCACCTTGCTCAGCGCACCGCTACAGTTCTGTAAGCGGAAATACAAAATAACAAAACCGGGACGAGTGAACTAGCGTACCCGTTCCTGCTCGGGACAGAAACTGGAGGATTCAAACTGGGACAATCATCCCACTTTACCCAGGATGTGGGAACACGAAGAGGAAAGCAGTCAGACTGAATACTGTGACAGATTGGTGCCGATCCTAGAATACACGTAGTCCTCGTGGCTAATAATAATAATAATAATAATAATAATAATAATAATAATAATAATAATAATGTGGGAGAGGGGCGAAATTAAAACCAAGGCGTGGCTGGCGATTCTGCCTCTACGGAGGAGAGAGCTCGGAACCTCATTTTTAACTGAATAAAACTATACGCATTTTTAAAATTATAAATGCTCGGTAAATGAACACAATAATCTGTATTCATACTTTGACGGGTTTTTAATTTTACTTCTCTTTATAAAACGACCATTCAGAAAAATACCATACATGTCAAGCATTTTAAAGTTGAATAAAATATCAATTATAGTCGAAAATACACATTTATTACGTCTCGTACCGAGTGATTGAAAGAAGACCTGGCTTAGCAGATCAATATAATTCATGCAGCTGTGATAAAACAACACGTATATATATATATATATATATATATATATATTCAAGTCATTAACACAAAATACTAAATATTATTTCTGTTCTTGTCACAGATTCGTGCTCATTATTTGGTGTAGGGTTACCATGTGTTGGGACCATGAGGGGTTCACGCTGCTTCTGGGAAGAAAAACAGATAATCTTAAAAAATAAAATTTTATAAAATCGTGTTTCAGCGGCGGTTTTAGAACCCACACAGCCGGTTTCCTAAACATAACTCCCACCGGGACGGAACACGCCAGCATTGTCGTCCGGGACGAGCACTAAATACAGAGAAACTCGTTCCCCCCTGAGGCTGGATAGTCCCAGTCCTTCGCTTAATATTTTTTATATTCTTGATACAGTATAATGCTTTATCACTTTCAGTCCCTAAATTATATTTTGTCAGGGTGAAGAATGTGAAATTAAAGTTTTATAATTAAAAACGGAACTCCTTTGGTCAGTTACAGGAGGCAAGTTTTTTAAATTATACTCAGACTGGGATCGAGGAGTCCATGGGTTCCTGTGATTTCTGACGCCGCTCAGATCAGGCGGGTCCCGCCCGGACCAGACAGGTTATTATTAAACAGCAGAAAACGCCGCAGCGAGGTCGTTTGGCATGCCGAATGTGATAAATATTAAAGATGAGCTCATAGTTTGTCTTTATTTATAAATGCATTGGTTTGTTGCAACCAAAGTCTTTCTGTGTCTCTAACCTAACTATCTATCATCCTATCTATCCATATATTATTTATTTCTTAGCAGACGCCCTTATCCAGGGCGACTTGGTGTTAAAGATATCACATTATTTTTACATACAATTACATATTTTTTTACACCAGATACACACACGCACAGTATAGATAGATGAATGGATGGATAGTATTTTAAATAATGCAACACAGAAGGTGGTGTGTGCGCTGCAGTAGGAGGTCCACCAGGGGCGCACCTCCTCCGCTCGGCCAGTTCCAGCTTTCCTCATTTCAAGTCAATACGTCCACCACCCTCGCTCTGGGAAGATACACGTGAACAACTTGGATCCCAAGACCTCGTGAAACTCGGATGCCACTCCAATCAAATTAGCGGCAGGTTTAAACTAAACTAATCAAAAGCGGTAACACATTTCAGAGGCGATCGCTATAATAGAGGGGAAGAGGTATTGGAATAGGTTGCATGGGTTACCGAACCGCTGTCGATGCTAAATCACTGGGATCCTTTGAGCCCCGACTTCACAGAGTTATGAGATCGGGGCTGGCAGTTCCTCCTCTCCTCGTGAAATCTATCCTCCTATCTCTCTGTCTATCTAATTTTATGATCAAGATATTTACTCTAAATGCAGACCAGCTCTAGTTTGGGGCTCTAGTGCCTTCATCAAGCGTGACTGAAGCAGTCAACAGACCAGCTCTAGTGCCTTCGCCCGGTGTGATTGAAACTAAACTGAGTCAACAGACCAGCTCTAGTTTGAGCTCCAGTGTTTCTGCTAGTTTTCCTCTGAGCTGTGACAGTGTGTTGCTAGTTTCCTCTGAGCTGTGACAGTGTGTTGCCCAGGTTTCCCCTCTGGGCTGTGACGTGTTGCAGTTTTCCTCTGAGCTGCTGACAGTGTGTTGTTGGTTTCCCTCTGAGCTGTGACAGTGTGTTGCTAGTTTCCTCTGAGCTGTGACAGTGTGTTTGCTAGTTTCCTCTGAGCTGTGACAGTGTGTTGCAGGTTTCCTCTGAGCTGTGACAGTGTGTTTGCAGGTTTCCTCTGAGCTGTGACAGTGTATTTGTTAGTTTCCTCTGAGCTGTGACAGAAGGTGTGTGCTAGTTTCCTCTGAGCTGTGACAGTGTGTTGCTAGTTTCCTCTGAGCTGTGACAGTGTGTTTGCTAGTTTCCTCTGAGCTGTGACAGTGTGTTAGTTTCCTCTGAGCTGTGACGGTGTGTTGGGTTTCCTCTGAGCTGTGACAGTGTGTTGCAGGTTTCCTCTGAGCTGTGACAGTGTTGTTAGTTTCCTCTGAGCTGTGAGCGGTGTTTCAGTTTCCTCTGAGCTGTGACAGTGTTGCTGGAGATTTCCTCTGAGCTGTGACGTGTATTTCGTTTCTCTGAGCTGTGACAGTGTGTTGCAGGTTTCCTCTGGTTTTGTGACAGTGTGTTGCAGGTTTCCTCTGAGTGTGACAGTGTGTTGCAGGTTTCCTCTGAGCTGTGACAGCAGTGTGTTGCAGGTTTCCTCTGAGCTGTGACAGAATTGTGTTGCAGGTTTCCTGAGCTGTGACAGTGTGTTGCTAGTTTCCCCTCTGAGCTGTGACAGTGTGTTGCAGGTCTGGATTGAGGTTCATGTGGAAGGAGACACAGGAGGAGAGTCTTTATATAACAGCTGTATTTATTGATTCCTCCAGACAGAACAGTCCTGCTGTAGCTACTGCACATTTAGGACCAATCGGCCGTGGTCCCTTCCGGAAGCCTGGGCAGTGGGGAGCAGCCGACCAATCCTCCGTGGCGGGCTGAGCAGCAATCTCTGCAACCAATCAGAGAGAGAGAGTTAGACATGGGGAGGCGTGGCCACAGGCATCTCCCTGCTGAAGTCTACGTGATTTGCTGTTGGCATTATGATCTCACTGCCTCTGAAAGAGCAGCACCCAGAAGAGAAAACTCTCCATCAGCTGGGCGTCTGTGAACAATAACCACAAGGGTGACTGGTCAGCTCCTCTCAGAACAGGAGGGCTGGAGCTGTCCAGCGGCGTCACCCGGCAGCCTGCAGGTTTCTCCTCTAGGTTGGTTGGTTTGTTTGTTTGTGAAAGTGCTCACCTGCGAAGGTCTCTCTGGAGCTGCGGCTGGAGCTCCTTTGGCTGGGGCTGCTGAAAATAAAAACAGGGAATCTCAGTCAGAAACACTGCGTTACTCTCATGAACCACCACCCCGCCCCCCGCAATGGTACATACCGGGGAACTGCTGGATAACACTGGGGGCACGGAACTCCCTCGACCAATCAGCAACCTCGGGCTGCAGAGTCAGCGGCTGAGGCGGTCCATTCTCCTAGAACTCCCTCTTTCCCAGCGGCCTTCTCAATGACAGCCTCCTCCCCTTCTCAATCTGGAAGACACAGAGATGGACACACTAAAAACACACTATCCCACAGCCTGTCTCCTCCTCAATCTGAGAGAGACACAGAGATGAACACACTAAAACACACACTATCCCACAGCCTGCTCCTCTTCTCTCAATCTGGAGACAGAGAGAGAGAGATGAACACACTAAAACACACACTATCCCACAGCCTGCTCCTCCTTACTCAATCTGTGGAGAGACAGGAGAGAGAGAGATGAACACACTAAAACACACACACTATCCACAGCCTCCTCCTTCTCAATCTGGAGAGACAGAGAGAGAGATGAACACACTAAAACACACACACTGTCCAGCCTGCTCCTCCTCAATCTGGAAACAGAGAAGTGAGAGAGAGACAAGAGAGAAGACAGAGAGACACAAAGAGGAGTGGAAGTGTATATAGAAGAGTGTTGCAGTGTATAGAGCAGTGCATATAGCCAGTGTACCTGAGACAGCAGTGTAGAGAGAGGAGAGAGAAGAGAATTACTACACTCTCTAAACACACTCCCGATCTATCCCTCCCAGCAAACATCCTCCCAACTCCGACTGCAATGGACCTGAGCGCCCCAGTCTGCAGGTCCTGCCTGTGTACGGAGTTCTCATCAAACCCCACTCATGGGACCCGGAGCCCTCGGTAATTGATGGCAGAAAAACCTGCCGTGTTACTCTGGCACACTTCCGACACCGGACACCGACCTCGGCTTTTGGCAGCTTTAACAGTGTGCGTGGGCGCAGCAGAAACCATCTCGACCCTCACCAAGGGGTACAAGCACCACCTGGCAGTGATCACGGATCGCTCTCACCTCCTCTGGAATGCTCTGTGGGAAGTGAGATCAGGCATGACCTCCAGGGGTGATCCTGGAGATGGTGCCTCTCATCCTGAGCACCTGGGGTCAACATCCACCACATCAACCCCACGGTGGTGACCACTGCAGAGAGAGAGAGAGAGAGAGAGGGGGTTAAGACACACAGCATCATCAGCACAGGTGAAATCCCTGCAAGAGAGAGACACAGAGAGAGAGGGGGGTTGAACACACAGCATCCACCATCAACCCCACAGAGTGACCTGTAGAGGAGAGAAGAGAGAGAGAGAGGTTAGGAACACACAGCATCCACCATCAACCCACAGAGTGGAGACCCTGCAGAGACACAGAGACCCTGCAGGCTTGTGGCAGGAGTTCGAATGAGACTGCACACCCAACCTCACTGCACAGAGAGAGGGTGCAGCGTAACTAACCTGCGTCACTGTGGCACACAACCTACACTCAGGTTCATTGACCAGCAGACGGCCTCAGCTCCAGGTTCCTAACTGTGTGGGAGAACACAGACAGACTGGGTACACCCACCCCCTCATACAGACCCGGACTAGACCTCACCACCCCTCCGCATATAGGGCTAGACTCCCTCAGCTTCATAGGGTCAATGAAGCTGCTGAATAATCGTTTCACAGTGGCATGCAGATTCCACCCCTCTGTAGAATGAACTTCCCTCAGCTTCATAGAGGTCAATGAAGCTGCTGAATAATGTTCCTTGTTAACATGTTAATTCCACCCCTCTGTATAGAATGAACTCCCTCAACTACATAGGGGTCAATAGAAGCTGCTGAATAATGTTCCCTTGTTAACATATTGGTTTACACACTCTATATAGAATGAACCCTCAGCCATAGAGTCCAATGAAAGCTGCTGAATAATGTTCCTTGTTAACATATTGAATTCTACACACCCAGCGCTCAAAGTCCCCCTCCTATATACTTAGCTGACATTGAAAAAATGTGACATTACAAAACTAACATGAAATACTACACTGTGCTACTATTAAGGCTTCGACGAACTTTTATGCGATATCATTTGTAATTTTGATTAAAAGATGTTAAATAAAAGAAATTGTGTTCATTTGTGTGTGGGGTCTCTCGTGTGTGCGTGCGGTGTCTTGAGGGTCTCATCGATACTTTCAGTGTGTGTGTCGAGGTGTGTGAGAGAGTCTCGAACCCGACCTTGTTGTTGCGGGATCGCGATGTCCACGTATCTCAGAGGGGAGTCCGTGTTGAAAGCAGCGATCGTGGGGATGTTCACGTCACGAAGCCTCGGTCAGCGGCTGGTGGTCGGCGCGGGTCCGTCACGATCAGGGCGGGGGCTCGCGGAGGCTGAATCTGATTGGTGAAGGTCCGGGGTGAAGCGGCGAAGGTCGTGCTCCGGAGGCGAAGCAAACTTCAACACAGCTCTCTGGAAAGGGGAGGGACGGCCGCTCAATCAAATGAACCAGGGATAGTGGAGGAGGCGGGCGGGGCTCCTGTGGAGGGCAGGGCTCAGGAGAGGGGTGGGGCTCCATGAGGGAGAAGGGTTTGCTGCCTACCCTGCCCAGTGTTCCTGGAGGAGATGACACACACGTCGACAGGTTTCGATGTACGATGGCGGCGGGCATCAGCAACTTCTCAGGTCTTCTTCAGGTTGATGATCTTAGACACCTGGAGCGAGGCGGGGGAAGGAGGTGACACACCTGCACAGCTGAGCAGACAGGTGGCGGCACCCGGTTCAGTTCTGAGCTGCCTGTGTACGGAGTTCTATCAAACCCCACTCATGGGACGGGCCCTCGTGGTGTTCGCCCGAAAAAACCTGCGTGTTACTCTGGCACACTTCCGACCATGGGACACCGACCTCGGGCGGCGCTTTAACAGTGATGGCGTGGAGGGGCAACAAGAAACCTGCGTTTACTCCTCCTCCTCCTCACCATCACTCTTCACTCTTGTACACGTGCTACTCCATCTGGAGTCAGGTTGGTTCCTCGAGGTGAGTGGAAACGGCGGAGCAGGACATCCTCCTCCTTCATCTGCAGAGCATCGAGACCTCCGGACATCGTGAACGCTTTCCCTGGACAAGCAACGACAGGATAGCTGGAGAGAGACACAAACACACCGTCACTCACACACAGAGAGACCTGACTACACACCGACACACAGAGACCTGGCTACACACTGTGACACACACACAGACCTGGCTACACTGTGACACACACCACACACTGACACACACAGAGACCTGGCTACACTGTGACACACACCACACACTGACACACACAGAGACCTGGCTACACTGTGACACACACACAGACCTGGCTACACACTGACACACACAGACACCTGGCTACACACTGACACACACACAGAGATACCTGGCTACACACTGTGACACCTGGCTACACACTGACACACTGACACACACAGGACCTGGCTACACACTGAGCACACACACGAGACCTGGTACACTGTGACACAGGACCTGTTACACATAATGACACACACCAGACCTGGTACATGGGCACACAGGACCTGGCTACACACACTGTGTACACAGGGACCTGTGCATGACACACACAGGATTATGGCTACACTGTTTGCAGGAGACCTGGCTACACTGTGACACACAGGGACTATTTCGTGGCCACACACTGACGCACACAGGACCTGACTGCTGACACACACACAGGACACAATACACACTGGTGGCACAGGACCTGGCTACACTGTGACACACACACAGGACCGCAAACACACACTGTGACACACACAGGACCTGTTTCAGCTGGCCACACACACAGGACCTGGCTACACTGTGAGCACACACACAGGACCTGACACACACTGTGAACACACTGAGACCTGGCTACACACTGTGTTTACACAGGAGACCTGGCTACACTGTGACACTGAGACCTATTTCTGTGACACACACTGACACACACAGAGACCTGGCTACACACTGTGGCCTGAGACCTGTTTACACTGTGACACACAGAGACCTGGCTACACACTATGCCACACAGAGACCTGTTACACACTGTGACACACACACAGAGACCTGGCTACACACTGTGACACACACTGAGACCTGGCTACACACTGTGACACACACACACTGACCCTTTGAGACCACCGGCTGCACGTGACACACACACACACAGAGACTTCCAGGCACTGTGAAAGCTCCCTGCAAGTAGGGTAGCTAGAGACACAAACCGCCCACGTGTACACGAATATATTTATATTTCAAACCGGTGCGCTGCAGTGTATTCTTTTAACATTATGTCGTTGCTGGAGCATTGCCTTGTCTTGTATCATGTAATGGAGACGCAGCCCCAGTCTGGGTCCTGCCTGTGGCACAGGAGTTCCTCTCAAACCCCACTCATGGACCGGAGCCCTCATTAATTGTTAGCGAAAAACCTGCCGTGTTGCATCTGGCACTTCCGACACCCGGACACCAAACCTCCGGCACCGCGCTTTAACAGTGTGCGTGGAGGGCGCAACAAGAGAAACGTGGTTAATACCCGGAACACACACAAATTCAAATGAAACGATTAACGAAAAGGTCCCGAATAATTACCCCGACGCCCAGATAGTTAGAACAAACAGGAGTCCCAGTTGGGATTATAATTTTTACATTTCACCACAACTGCGGAAAATGTCCGTTTAATTTTGTTTTATTTACATATTTATTTATTTATTTTTAGCGAGGTCGCGCGTGCATTATAAATTCTGAAATGACCGTTTAGAATTAACAGATGAATTTCAAATCTCCGTTCCTTAGCAACACGGTGGGAAAAAAAGTTTAGCGCTGAGCGAGTCTCCTCAACGTTTTAATAACGTGGTTAATAAAATAATTAATTCATTGTGCTGAATTAGTACACGTACAGGAACTTTAATTACAAAGAAAAACTCCGGGTCTGGCGTATTTCAAACACCATCTTTGGCCCGACTTTACGTGAGCAGCAGGGACCGAGCCTACACCCGTTCACTCGGCGCCAACAGTAACAAAAACATATTTTTTTCAACATGTATCCTTTTAAAACCACTAACTGCGCTGTAAAGACGTCTTCTTGTGTAATTTGGACGGGTTTTCTTTCGTGTTTTCTGAATTAAAACGACATTTCAGCACTCACCACGAGACAACGCCGTGGAGATCCGCACCACACGAAAATAAGGGCCGAGCAGAGAGTGACGCGCTATACACTGACCGCAGCCAATCACCGGGAAGCTTCCTGTCGGGGTTCGGCGCGATGGAAGAGCTTCTGCAGTCCAGTGTCGAACATGTTGGCTCTAACTTTCTTCAGTTTATATAAGTCTCAATCCTGTTTGAGCCACAATGGCGTCTGTTTCTTTTCAGTATTATTATTATTATTATTATTATTATTATAGTGTTATAATAACAGATCAGCAGTGTGGAGTATCGGTTAGGGCTCTGGACTCTTGACCCAAGGAGGTCGTGGGTTCAATCCTGGTGGGGACACTGCTGCTGTACCCTTGAGCAAGGTACTTTACCTGGGTGCTCCAGTAAAAACCCAACTGGATAAATGGGGAGAATTGTATGTAAAATAATGTGATATCTTGTAACAATTGTAAGAGTCTGCTAAGAAATAAATAATAATAATAAACAATACCGCCGCCATGTTAATAATTTACCAGACACAATTCTGAAAATATATTACGACGTTGAGCTCATTTAAATGTCGTCACAGTTTTTTTTAGCCAATATTAAAAAAAATAGTTCTATAACTGGCTCAGATAAAGAAAGTGTGAAACTGTGAAGCAGATTCAGAAACGTGGCAAGGCATGGTAACTGCTATAATAATACTAAGGTGGGAAACTGCAGTTATACCGTCAAATTTACTGGGGTCAGCTTTATTTTCATAACTAGGGTTGCAAAATAAACGTATGTTGATTAAAATCCACTAGGTGGCGCCACGATGCTCGGGACTGGTAACGCTCTCCCTCTTTCATAAATTTACGTCAGACTGTGTTTTATTTCACTGTTTTAAAGCGTTGGTTTATTGACGCGTTTGTCTGTTACGCTGCATTTAGGAACCTGGCAGCCGGTTTTAGTTTGCGTCCGGTAAACACAGTAAACACAGAGCTGCGACTTCTTTCAAATGTCTTCCCATGAAAAAGACGCCAACAGCATAAAACCAAATCGTAAATATGTCTGTTCAGGGCTCGCTCTGTCCCAGGACGGACAGGGAGACCTCCATAGGTCTGTCGCTATTTTTACATTTGTTTACGAATTCACCGCTGGTGAAATGAAATTTATATCTATCTATCTATCTATCTATCTATCTATCTATCTATCTATCTATCTATCTATCTATCTATCTATCTATCTATCTATCTATCTATCTATCTATATATATATATAATTGCATTAGCAGCTGCAAGCATTTAATAATATGCTCGATCGTGAAATATGTTTGCAATGCCTATTCTTAGACCGCGCAGGCAATACGTAACTTCCAT
>CM072692.1:97438-107438 GCA_036884735.1 Huso huso
TTTCATGTATTGCTGCACACACACTAATTACCACACACTCACAGCTGCCTCACCTGGGCTCTTTTCCCAGCCAGTATCATCTGGAAGATCCCCACGCAGGCTCCCCCGCTTTCCCCTCCCAGAACTCCGGGTTCGGGTTCGAGCCTCCAGAACATCGGCCTTGGGAGAGTAATAGAACTGACCCATCTGAAAAGAGGTCAGGGTCAGGGTGAGGGTCGGGGTCAGGGTCAGGGTCAGGGTCAGGGTCAGGGTCTCAGCCTCTCACCTTGTAGCACTGCCATGGCGAGCTGCAGCAGACTGAAGGACTCAGCCGCCTCCATCTTCAGGTACAGCTCCCAGGCCTGACGAGGTTTCTTATTCATGATGTCTGTCAGGAGATCAGGGATCGAGAGAAAGCAGCGAGTCAATAACCAGCAAGCGATCGAACAAGCAGCGAGTCAATAACCAGCAAGCGAGCGATAACAACGAGTCAATAACCAGCAAGCGATCAAACAAGCAGCGAGTCAATAACCAGCAAGCAGCAAAAACAAGTAACGTCAAATAAAACCAGCAAGCGATCAAACAAGCAGCGAGTCAATAACCAGCAAGCGATCGAACAAGCAACGAGTCAATAACCAGCAAGCGAGCGAAACAAGCAGCGAGTCAATAACCAGCAAGCGATCGAACAAGCAACGAGTCAATAACCAGCAAGCGAGATAACAAGCAACAACGAGTCAATAACCAGCAAGCGATCAAACAAGCAACGAGTCAATAACCAGCAAGCGATCAAACAAGCAACGAGTCAATAACCAGCAAGCGAGCGATAACAACGAGTCAATAACCAGCAAGCGATCAAACAAGTATCAAACAAGCGAGTCAATAACCAGCAAACAATCAAAACAAGCAAGCGAAGTCAGTAACCAGCAAGCGAAAGGAAACAAGCAGCTGAAATAACGTTAACCAGCGCTCGAACAAGAACAAGCAGCGAAATAATAACCAGCAAGCGAAAACAAGCAACGAGTCAATAACGAAGTCAATAACCAGCAAGCCGATCAAACAAGCAGCGAATAATAACCAGCAAGCGAAATAACAAGCAGCGAGTCAATAACCAGCAAGCAACGATCAAACAAGCAGCTGAAGTCAATAACCAGGCAATAACAATCAGAGCTAAAACAAGCAGCGAAGTCAATAACAGGCGATTGAAAAACAAGCAGTAGCTAATAATAACCAGCAAGTTTGTTTAACAAGCAACGAGTCAATAACCAGCAAGCGACAAACAAGCAACGAGTCAATAACCAGCAAGCGAAAGGAAACAACAACGAAATAATAACCAGCAAGCCATCAAACAAGCAACGAAATAATAACCAGCAAGCGAACAAACAAGCAGCGAGTCAATAACCAGCAAGCGACGAATAACAAGCAACGAAATCAATAACCAGCAAGCGATCAAACAACAACGAAGTCAATAACCAGCAAGCGATCAACAAACAAGCAACGAAATAATAACCAGCAATAACCATCGAGCAACAACGAGTCAATAACCAGCAAGCCGGCTCAATAATAAAGCAACGCGCAACGTTGTAACCAGGGTCTGGCTCCAGTGCAGTGCTGTGTTGTAATGGGTCTGGCTCCAGTGCAGTGCTGTGTTGTAATGGGTCTGGCTCCAGTGCAGTGCTGTGTTGTAATGGGTCTGGCTCCAGTGCAGTGCTGTGCTGTAATGGGTCTGGCTCCAGTGCAGTGCTGTGCTGTAATGGGTCTGGCTCCAGTGCAGTGCTGTGTTGTAATGGGTCTGGCTCCAGTGCTGTGCTGTGCTGTAATGGGTCTGGCTCCAGTGCACTGCTGTGCTGTAATGGGTCTGGCTCCAGTGCACTGCTGTGCTGTAATGGGTCTGGCTCCAGTGCACTGCTGTGCTGTAATGGGTCTGGCTCCAGTGCACTGCTGTGCTGTAATGGGTCTGGCTCCAGTGCACTGCTGTGCTGTGCTGTAATGGGTCTGGCTCCAGTGCAGTGCTGTGTTGTAATGGGTCTGGCTCCAGTGCAGTGCAGTGCTGTAATGGGTCTGGGTTGGGTCAGGTACTCACAGCAACGGCACAGCCAGCTCAGGTAGGTGTAGTCAGACCGGATCTTCTCACTCTGAATCAGCAGAAACACCTGGCAATGACACGAGAACCATGCCTGTCAACAACCTCAACACACTGCTCCCCCAAACCATCCACAATCAATAACCCTCCACACGATCAATAATCAATAACCCTCCAATATCCACAACTCATCCCCATAATCAATAACCCTCCCCAACGGCTCATCCATAATCAATAATCAATCATCCATAATCAATAACCCTCACACTCATCCATAATCAATAACCCTCCGCCTAATCATCCATCAATAACCCTCCACGAATAATCAATAACCCTCCAAGACGACTCATCCATAATCAATAACCCTCATCCATCATCCATAATCAATAACCCCCCACGATGACTCATCCATAATCAATAACCCTCATCACGACTCATCCATAATCAATAACCCTCCCCACGATCAATAATCAATAACCCTCCCCACGACTCATCCATAATCAATAACCCTCATCACGACTCATCCATAATCAATAACCCTCCCCACGACTCATCCATAATCAATAACCCCCCACGATCAATAATCACTCATCCATAATCAATAACCCTCCCCACGATCGATAATCGCTGCTCACCCACCCCTGCCTCCTTGTAGCTGCCCACGGCTGCCTTGGCCTGGGCGTGAGTTGAAGGAACATGTCGTCATTATAGAAATAACTCTGAGAGAGAGAGAGAGAGAGAGAGAGAGAGAGAGAGAGAGAGAGAGAGAGAGAGGGAGGGGGAGGGGAGGGAGGGGAGGGGAGGGGAGGCCCACGGGTAATCAGTCATCAGCGATAATCGATGGATAATCAATAGCAGCGCCTGTAACTGCGCTGAGCCGCACCCACCTTGACAGAGTTCAGGTAGATGAGGACGTCTTCAAACTGCTTGAGCAGGAAGAAGCACGAAGCCATGCACTGCCTTCCAGGAATAGTGTCTGAGAGAGAGAGAGGGAGAGAGGGAGGAGCCGGGAGAAGGGAGAAGGGGAGAAGGGGAGAGGGGGGGGGAGGAGGGAAGGGGGAGGGGGTGTGAGAGGAGGGGGAGCGGGAGAGGAGGGGGGGAGAGAGAGAGGTCATTATTATACACAAAACGAGAGCGAGAGTCCAGCACATTATTGCTGTCATTGTCGAACATGTTCCAGAGGAGGGTCCAGAACCCCACGACACGACATTCTAGAGCCCGCAGAAAAATCTAGAACCCCTCACCGCACTCGCTGGCTGAGCCGCCCACGAGCTGGAAGAACTGCTGAGCGATCTTGAGATGATCTCTCTGAGAGACAAGAGAACAAACAGAGAGATTAGAAACACAGTCACCCTCCACACAGAGCCTCCATCACACACACTGACACACGAGAGAACAAACAGAGAGATGAGAAACACAGTCACCCTCCACACAGAGCCTCCATCACACACACTGACACACGAGAGAACAAACAGAGATTAGAAACACAGTCACCCTCCACACAGAGCCTCCATCACACACACTGACACACGAGAGAACAAACAGAGAGATTAGAAACACAGTCACCCTCCACACAAAGCCTCCATCACACACACACAATTGACACACGAGAACAAACAGAGAGATTAGAAACACAGTCACCCTCCACACAGAGATCACACACACTGACACACCTAGAAACAAACAGAGAGATTAGAAACACAGTCACCCCACACAGAGCCTCCAACACACACACTGACACACGAGAGAACAAACAGAGAGATTAGAAACACAGTCACCCTCCACACAGAGCCTCCATCACACACACTGACACACGAGACACCAAAAACAGAGATTAGAAACACAGTCACCCTCCACACAGAGCCCCAACACACACACACTGACACACGAGAGAACAAACAGAGAGATTAGAAACACAGTCACCCTCCACACAGAGCCTCCATCACACACACTGACACACGAGAGAACAAACAGAGAGATTAGAAACACAGTCACCTCCACAGAGCCCCATCACACACACTGACACACGAGAGAACAGAGAGATTAGAAACACAGTCACCCTCCACACAGAGCCTCCATCACACACACACTGACACACGAGAGAACAAACAGAGAGATTAGAAACACAGTCACCCTCCACACAGAGCCTCCATCACACACACTGACACACGAGAGAACAAACAGAGAGATTAGAAACACAGTCACCCTCCACACAGAGCCTCCATCACACACACTGACACACGAGAGAACAAACAGAGAGATTAGAAACACAGTCACCCTCCACACAGAGCCTCCATCACACACACACTGACACACGAGAGAACAAACAGAGAGATTAGAAACACAGTCACCCTCCACACAGAACCTCCAACACACACACACTGACACACGAGAGAACAAACAGAGATTAGAAACACAGTCACCCTCCACACACAGCCTCCATCACACACACTGACACACGAGAGAACAAACAGAGAGATTAGAAACACAGTCACCCTCCACACAGAGCCCATCACAACACACTGACACACGAGAACAAACAGAGAGATTAGAAACACAGTCACCCCCACACAGAGCCTCCATCACACACACTGACACACGAGAACAAACAGAGAGATTAGAAACACAGTCACCCTCCACAGAGCCTCCATCACACACACACTGACACACGAGAAAAAACAGAGAGATTAGAAACACAGTCACCCCTCCACACAGAGCCTCCATCACACGCACTGACACACGAGAGAACAAACAGAGAGATTAGAAACACAGTCACCCCTCCACACAGAGCCTCCATCACACACACTGACACACGAGAGAACAAACAGAGAGATTAGAAACACAGTCACCCTCCACACAGAGCCTCCATCACACACACTGACACACGAGAGAACAAACAGAGATTAGAAACACAGTCACCCTCCACAGAGCCTCCATCACACACACTGACACACGAGAGAACAAACAGAGAGATTAGAAACACAGTCACCCTCCACACAGAGCCTCCATCACACACACTGACACACGAGAGAACAAACAGAGAGATTAGAAACACAGTCACCCTCCACACAGAGCCTCCATCACACACACACTGACACACACGAGAGAACAGAGGGATTAGAAACACAGTCACCCTCCACACAGAGCCTCCATCACACACACTGACACACGAGAGAACAGAGATTAGAAACACAGTCACCCTCCACACAGAGCCTCCAACACACACACTGACACACGAGAGAACAAACAGAGAGATTAGAAACACAGTCACCCTCCACGCAGAGCCTCCATCACACACACTGACACACGAGAACAAACAGAGAGATTAGAAACACAGTCACCCTCCACACAGAGCCTCCATCACACACACTGACACACGAGAGAACAAACAGAGAGATCAGAAACACAGTCACCCTCCACACAGAGCCTCCATCACACACACACTGACACACGAGAGAACAAACAGAGAGATTAGAAACACAGTCACCCTCCACACAGAGCCTCCATCACACACACTGACACACGAGAGAACAGAGATTAGAAACAGAGTCACCCTCCACACAGAGCCTCCATCACACACACTGACACACGAGAGAACAAACAGAGAGATTAGAAACACAGTCACCCTCCACACAGAGCCTCCATCACACACACTGACACACGAGAGAACAAACAGAGAGATTAGAAACACAGTCACCCTCCACGCAGAGCCTCCATCACACACACACACACGAGAGAACAAACAGAGAGATTAGAAACACAGTCACCCTCCACGCAGAGCCTCCATCACACACACTGACACACGAGAGACAAACAGAGAGATTAGAAACACAGTCACCTCCACACAGAGCCCATCACACGCACTGACACACGAGAGAACAAACAGAGAGATTAGAAACACAGTCACCTCCACACAGAGCCCATCACACACACTGACACACGAGAGAACAAAAGATCAGAAACACAGTCACCCTCCACACAGAGCCTCCATCACACACACTGACACACGAGAGAACAGAGAGATTAGAAACACAGTCACCCTCCACACAGAGCCTCCATCACACACACTGACACACCCAGAGAACAAACAGAGAGATTAGAAACACAGTCACCCTCCACACAGAGCCTCCATCACACACACACTGACACACGAGAGAACAAACAGAGAGATTAGAAAACACAGTCACCTCCACATACAGAGCCTCCATCACACACACTGACACACGAGAGAACAAACAGAGAGATTAGAAACACAGTCACCCACCACACAGAGCCCATCACACACACTGACACACGAGTGAACAAACAGAGAGATTAGAAACACAGTCAACTCCTCCACAGAGCCCCATCACACACACTGACACACGAGAGAACAAACAGAGAGATTAGAAACACAGTCACCCTCCCACAGAGCCTCCATCACACACACTGACACACGAGAGAACAAACAGAGAGATCAGAAACACAGTCACCCTCCACACAGAGCCTATCACACACACTGACACACGCAGAGAACAAACAGAGAGATTAGAAACACAGTCACCTCCACACACAGAGCCCCATCACACACACTGACACACAGAGAACAAACAGAGAGATTAGAAACACAGTCACCCTCCACGCAGAGCCTCCATCACACACACTGACACACGAGAGAACAAACAGAGAGATTAGAAACACAGTCACCCCTCCACACAGAGCCTCCATCACACACTGACACACGAGAGAACAAACAGAGAGATTAGAAACACAGTCACCTCCACACAGAGTCCACACACTGTGTTTGAGAGAACAGAGAGAGAAACACAGTCACCCTCCACACAGAGCCTCCATCACACACACTGACACACAGAACAAACAGAAAGATTAGAAACACAGTCACCCTCCACACAGAGCCCCATCACACACACTGACACACGCCACACACACACACACACACACACGTTTGTGCACACCTCACACAGGTCAGGCCCTGTGTGTTTGTAACCAGGGCCCCATCTCCTGCCCCTAATGCACATTCACCCTGTGTTTCAGAATGTACTCCTGAGAGGGGAGAGAGGGAGAGGAGAGAGGGGAGAGAGGGAGGTCAGATCTTATTCCCAATGCAGTCCCTGTTCTTGTGCAGGGCTCTGATTTCTCTCTCACAGTCCCTGTGTGTTTGTGCAGGGCTCTGATTTCTCTCTCACAGTCCCTGTGTTTGTGCAGGCCTCTGATTTCTCTCTCACAGTCCCTGTGTGTTTCTGCAGGGCTCTGATTTCTCTCTCACAGTCCCTGTGTTTGTGCAGGGCTCTGATTTCTCTCACAGTCCCTGTGTTTGTGCAGGGCTCTGATTTCTCTCACAGTCCCTGTGTGTTTCTGCAGGGCTCTGATTTCTCTCACAGTCCCTGTGTGTTTGTGCAGGGCTCTGATTTCTCCTCACAGTCCCTGTGTGTTTGTGCAGGGCTCTGATTTCTCTCTCACAGTCCCTGTGTGTTTGTGCAGGGCTCTGATTTCTCTCTCACAGTCCCTGTGTGTTTGTGCAGGGCTCTGATTTCTCTCTCACAGTCCCTGTGTTTGTGCAGGGCTCTGATTTCTCTCACAGTCCCTGTGTGTTTGTGCAGGGCTCTGATTTCTCTCTCACAGTCCCTGTGTGTTTGTGCAGGGCTCTGATTTCTCTCTCAGTCCCTGTGTGTTTGTGCAGGGCTCTGATTTCTCTCTCACAGTCCCTGTGTTTGTGCAGGGCTCTGATTTCTCTCTCACAGTCCCTGTGTGTTTGTGCAGGGCTCTGATTTCTCTCTCACAGTCCCTGTGTGTTTGTGCAGGGCTCTGATTTCTCTCTCACAGTCCCCGTGTTTGTCTCACCTGTGGGGTGGAAGGCTCCATGTCTTTAATGAGATTGTAGGCTTCCTGCACGTCATCTAGGAAGGAGCAGATAAGAAGCAACTGTCAGCATCATTAAACACCAGACACTACTGTACAGAGATTCACAGTGTAGACAATATTATACAGTGACTCTCTCAGTATTATACAGTGACTCTCTCAGTATTATACAGTGACTCTCTCAGTATTATACAGTGACTCTCACTATTATACAGTGACTCTCTCACTATTATACAGTGACTCTCTCACTATTATACAGTGACTCTCTCACTATTATACAGTGACTCTCTCACTATTATACAGTGACTCTCACTATTATACAGTGACTCTCTCACTATTATACAGTGGCTCTCAGTATTATACAGTGACTCTCTCAGTATTATACAGTGACTCTCAGTATTATACAGTGACTTTCTCACTATTATACAGTGACTCTCTCACTATTATACAGTGACACTCTCACTATTATACAGTGACACTCTCACTATTATACAGTGACTCTCACTATTATACAGTGACTCTCTCAGTATTATACAGTGACTCTCAGTATTATACAGTGACTCAGTATTATACAGTGACCTCTCAGTATTATACAGTGACTCTCAGTATTATACAGTGACTCTCACTATTATACAGTGACTCCTCTCACTATTATACAGTGACTCTCTCACTTATTATACAGTGACTCTCAGTATTATACAGTGACCTCTCATTACACACAGTGACTCTCTCAGTATTATACAGTGACTCTCAGTATTATACAGTGACTCTCAGTATTATACAGTGACTCTCAGCATTATAGTGACTCTCAGTATTATACAGTGACTCTCTCAGTATTATACAGTGACTCAGTTTTATACAGTGACCCCTCAGTATTATACAGTGACTCTCAGTATTATACAGTGACTCTCTCAGTATTATACAGTGACTCTCAGTATTTTACAGTGACCTCTCAGTATTTTACAGTGACTCAGTATTATACAGTGACTCTCTCAGTATTATACAGTGACTCTCAGTATTATACAGTGACTCTCTCAGTATTATACAGTGACACTCACTATTATACAGTGACTCTCTCAGTATTATACAGTGACTCTCTCAGTATTATACAGTGACTCTCAGTATTTTACAGTGACTCTCTCAGTATTATACAGTGACTCTCAGTATTATACAGTGACTCAGTATTTACAGTGACTCTCAGTATTATACAGTGACTCTCAGTATTATACAGTGACCCTCCTCAGTATTATACAGTGACTCTCAGTATTATACAGTGACTCTCTCAGTATTTTACAGTGACCTCTCAGTATTATACAGTGACTCTCAGTATTATACAGTGACTCTCAGTATTATACAGTGACCTCTCAGTATTATACAGTGACACTCCTCAGTATTATACAGTGACCTCTCAGTATTATACAGTGACTTCTAGTATTATACAGTGACTCTCCTCAGTATTTTACAGTGACTCTCTCAGTATTATACAGTGACTCTCAGTATTATACAGTGACTCTCAGTATTATACAGTGACTCTCTCAGTATTATACAGTGACTCTCAGTATTATACAGTGACTCTCTCACTATTATACAGTGACTCTCTCACTATTATACAGTGACACTCTCACTATTATACAGTGACTCTCACTATTATACAGTGACTCTCTCAGTATTATACAGTGACTCTCAGTATTATACAGTGACTCTCAGTATTATACAGTGACTCTCTCAGTATTATACAGTGACTCTCACTATTATACAGTGACTCTCTCACTATTATACAGTGACTCTCTCACTATTATACAGTGACTCTCTCACTATTATACAGTGACTCTCAGTATTATACAGTGACTCTCAGTATTACACAGTGACTCTCTCAGTATTATACAGTGACTCTCAGTATTATACAGTGACTCTCAGTATTATACAGTGACTCTCTCAGTATTATACAGTGACTCTCTCAGTATTATACAGAGACTCTCTCAGTTTTATACAGTGACTCTCAGTATTATACAGTGACTCTCAGTATTATACAGTGACTCTCTCAGTATTATACAGTGACTCTCAGTATTTTACAGTGACTCT
>CM072692.1:109938-157438 GCA_036884735.1 Huso huso
TCTCCTGTATGCTCTCCTGTATGCTCTCCTGTATGCTCTCCTGCACCAGGCTCTCCTCTATGCTCTCCTGTATGCTCTCCTGCATGCTCTCCTGCGCCCGGCTCTCAGTACCTCTGCTGCTTTGCCGTTGTACAGGCGGAAGTGGTTGCACGCTTTGAGGTTCAGGGCGATGGTGCTGTCAGGAACGTGCTGCAGGTAGACAGCAAGGACCTCCTGAGAGACATCGTAATAGTCCAGCTTGTAATAGCACAGAGCCACGTAGACATTGAGAGCCAGGAACTCCCTGTGGAGACGAGAGACACACACACTGAGACACAGGGAGCCAGGGACACACACACACACACACACACACACACACACGAGACCCTGGGGGACAGGGACACTGACCTGTTGTCCAGCAGTATCCTCTTGTAGATGTCTATGGCCTCCTGGTAGTGGGACCTCATGTAGTGAATGGAGGCCAGGCTCAGCTGGTCCTCCGTGACGTCCTGCAGATTCTGGTGAAAGTTCATCAGCTTCTTCTCATCGTTGAACTGGGAGGAGAGAGAGAGAGGAGGGAGAGAGAGGAGGGAGAGGAGAGGGGAGGGGGAGGGAGAGGGGAATAGAGGGAGGGAGAGGAGAGAGGGAGGGAGAGAGGGGGGAGGGAGGGGGAGAGAGAGACAGGTTAAGGCTGGAAGTGCGTGTTTAATAAAGGTTCTGAGGTTTCTTTGTAAAGCTGCTGGTTATCGTCGGGGAGCTCCCTCACCTTGTGAGCCAAGTGGAACAGGAGCCGATTCACCCCCCCCCCCCCCCACCCTCACCTTGTGAGCCAAGTGGAACAGGAGCCGATTCACCCTCACCCCCTCCCTCCTCACCCCCCTCCCTCCCCACCCCCTCTCACCTCAGCCAAGGGAACAGGAGCCGATCACCTCACCCCCCACCCCTCACCCCCCCCCCCCACCCAAGTGAACCCCTCCCAACCCCCCCCCACCTCCTTCTGCAGACCCCTCACCTTGGAGCCAAGGAGACCGGAGCCGATTCAAAGAGACCCACCCTCACCACCCCAGCACTGAACACAGGAGCCATTCACCTCACCCTCCTCCCCTCCCCCCCCTCCTCACCCCCACCTCACCTTTGGAGCCAAGTGAACAGGAGCCTTCACCCCCCCCCCCCCTCCTCACCCCTCCTCCCTCTTGTCCCCCCCCTCTCCCCCTCACCCTCACCTCCTCCTCCCCCCTCACCTTGAGCCATGCCCAGGAAGAAGCAGGTGCAGGACAGACCCACCCAGACATCCCTCCCCCTCCTCCAGAGACAGGGAGCCTTACTCCTGCAACACAACACAACACAATACAACACAACACAACACCTCCAGACCCACCCAGACATCCTCCCTGAGAGCACCTCCTTCCTCCACAGGGAGCTGTACTCCTGCAACACAACACAACACAATACAACACAACACAACACAGGACAGACCCACCCAGACATCAGGGTGAGAGCCCTCCTTCAGAGACAGGGAGCTGTACTCCTGCAACACAACACAACACAATACAACACAACACAACAACACAGGACAGGACAGACCCACCCAGACATCAGGGTGAGAGCCCCTCCTTCAGAGACAGGGAGCTGTACCCCTGCAACACCCTTCAACACAATACAACACAACACAACACAAAGCAGGTGCAGGACAGACCCACCCAGACATCAGGGTGAGAGCCCTCCTTCAGAGACAGGGAGCTGTACTCCTGCAATGCAACACAACACAACACAACACAACACAACACAGGACAGACCCACCCAGACATCAGGGTGAGAGCCCTCCTTCAGAGACAGGGAGCTGTACTCCTGCAACACAACACAACACAATACAACACAACACAACACAACCCAGACCCAACCCAGACATCAGGGTGAGCAGCCTCCTTCAGAGACA
The DNA here is from genome assembly GCA_036884735.1 of Huso huso. NCBI lineage: Eukaryota > Metazoa > Chordata > Actinopteri > Acipenseriformes > Acipenseridae > Huso > Huso huso. Next base: position 111,854 of record CM072692.1, read on the forward strand.
TGGAGCTGTAATCCCCCAGGTGAAAGGCACAGCAACACAACACAATTCAACACAACACAACCCACTGCGAACAGAAACCCAAAGCAGGACAGGGGAGTTTATGAGAGCCTCCTTCAGAGACAGGGAGCTGTACTTGAGAGAGAGAGACACAACACAATACAACAGAACAGGTCCAGCGACAGACCCCAGAGACATAGACATCAGAGGAGAGGAGAGGGAGAGAGAGAGAGGGAGGGAGGGAGGGAGAGAGAGAGAGAGAGAAGACAGGGACAGAGAGAGACAGGAGAGAGAGAGAGAGAGAGAGAGAGAGAGAGAGAGGACAGAGAGAGAGAGAGAGAGAGAGAGAGAGAGAGAGAGAGAGAGAGAGAGAGAGAGAGAGAGACAGAGAGAGAGAGAGAGAGACCACAGGTCACAGCCTCCAGCAGGGTCAAAGGACACACGTGTTGGAACTGGTCACCACCCCAGCAGGACATTTTTGTTTAGTCTCTCTGGAGAGAGAGAGAGATAGCAGAGAGAGAGAGAGAGAGAGAGAGAGAGAGGGAGAGAGAGAGAGAGAGAGAGAGAGAGAGAGAGAGAGAGAGAGAGAGACAGAGAGGAGGAGTCAGTCAGAGGACACGCTCAGGAGACGGGTCACCACCCCAGCAGGGTCATGGCCCCCATGTAGTCTCCTCTGGCCCACGAGAGAGGCTTCTTGGGATTTTTTTGCCTTTTTCTCTTCTGTCTCCTGAACGGCCTCCCCACCCACCGGGAGAGACCCAGACAGCATCTGAGGAGGAGAGAGGAGAGAGGAGAAAGAGAGAGAGAGAGGAGAGAGAGAGAGGAGGGAGTGAGAGGAGGAGAGGAGAGAGAGAGGAACAGAGGAGAGAGAGGAGAGGAAAGAGGAGAGAGAGGAGAGAGGAGAGAGAGAGGAGAGGAGAGGAGAGGAGAGGAGAGGAGAGGAGAGGAGAGGATTGGGAGAGAGGAGAGCTCAGAGAGGGAGGAGAGGAGATTTTTTAGAGGGAGTGAGGAGAGAAGAGGGAGAGGAGAGAGGAGGGAGGGAGGAGGTTCGGAGGAGAGAAGAGGAGAGTTTGAGGATTTGAGAGGGAGAGAGGAGAGGTTTATTTTAAAGGGGAGGCAGAGGGGAGGAGGAAAAAGAGGAGAGAGGATAGGACCAGAGGAGGGAGGAGAGAAAAGAATATGAATTATTAACCAAGTCCGTCCGGAATGCGTGTTTATTTAATGGTTTGTATAATAACCGGCCGCGCTGTCACCTTGCTCAGCGCACCGCTACAGTTCTGTAAGCGGAAATACAAAATAGCAAAACCGGGACGAGTGAACTAGCGTACCCCGTTCCTGCTCGGGACAGAAACTGGAGGATTCAAACTGGGACAAATCCATCCCACTTTACCCGGGACGTGTGGGAACACGAAGAGGAAAGCGATCCAGACTGAATACTGTGACAGATTAGTGCCGTCCTAGAAATGCGTAGTCCTCGTGGCTAATAATAATAATAATAATAATAATAATAATAATAATAATAATAATAATAATAATGTACAGGAGAGAGCGAGTGAAGCAGGCGGCTGGCGATTCTGCCTCTACGGAGGAGAGCTCGGAACCTCGCATTTTTTAACTGAATAAAAACTATACGCATTTTTAAGAATTATAAATGCTCCGGTAAACAGACACAATAATCACAATATTCATACTTTGACGGGTTTTTTTTAGTTGTATTTCTCTTTATAAAACGACCATTTCAGAAAATACCATCATGTCAAGCATTTTTAAAAATTGAATAAAAATATCAATTTATAGTCGAAAATACACATTTATTACGTCTCGTACAGTGATTGAAGAAGACCTGGCTTAGCAGATCAAATTCATGCAGCTGTGATAAAACAACACGTATATATATATATATATATATATTCAAGTCATTAAACACAAGAGTAAATATTATTTCTGTTCTTGTCACAGATTCGTGCTCATTATTTGGTGTAAGGTTACCATGTTGAGACGCTGTAGGAGTTCACGCTGCTTCTGAGAAGAAGAAAAAACAGATAATCTTAAAAAAAAATAAATGAAATTTTATAAAATCGTGTTTCAGCGGCTGACGGTTTAGAACCCACACAGCCGGTTTCCTAGCAACGACTAACTCCCTCACCGGAACCGGAACACGCCAGCATTGTCGTCCGGCAGACAACACTAATGCAGAGAAACTTCGTTCCCCCCCCGAGGCGGATAAGTCCTGATCCCTTCGCTTAATATTTTTTTATATTCTTGATACAGTATAGTGCTTTATCACTTTCAGTCCTAAATTATATTTTGTCGAGGTGAAGAATGTGAAATTAAAGTTTTATAATTAAAAACGGAACTCCTTTAGTCAGTGTACAGGAGAACGGGATTTTTTTAAATTATGCTCAGACTGGGATCGAGGAGTCCCGTGAGGTTCCACTGTGATTTCTGACGCCGCTCAGATCAGGCGGGTCCCGCCCGGACCGAACAGGTTATTATTATTAAACATGAAAACGCCGCAGCGAGTCGTTTGGCATGCCGAGAATGTGATAAATATTAAAAAGATGAGCTCATAGTTTGTCTTTATTTTATAAATGCATTGGTTTGTTGCAACCAAAGTCTTTTCTGTGTCTCTAACTAACTATCTATCAATCTATCTATCCATATATTATTTATTTCTTAGCAGACGCCCTTATCCAGGGCGACTTACAATTGTTAAAAGATATCACATTATTTTTACATACAATTACATATTTTTTTACACACCAGATACACACACACGCACAGTATAGATAGATAGATAGATGGATAGATAGATATTTTAAATAATGCAACACAGAAGGTGGGTGTGTGCGCTGCAGTACAGAGTCCACCAGAGGGCGCACCTCCTCGCTCGGCCAGTTCAGCTTTCCTCATTTCAAGTCAATGCGTCACACGCCTCGCTCTGGGAAGATACACGTGAAGACACGCTTGGATCCCAAGACCTCGTGAGAGCTCGGATGCCACTCCAATCAAATTAGCGGCAGGTTTAAACTAAACTAATCAAAAGCGGTAACACATTTTGGGGGGGCGATCCTTCTTAATAGAGGGGAGGGTATTGGAATGGGTTGCCGTGGGTTACCGAACCACGCTGTCGATGCTAAATCACTGGGATCCTTTGAGCCCCGACTTCACAGAGTTATGAGATCGGGGCTGAACGGACTTCCTCCTCTCCTCGTGAAATCTATCTATCATCTATCTATCTCTCTATCTATCTAATTTTATGATCAAGATATTTACTCTAAATGCAGACCAGCTCTAGTTTGGGGCTCTAGTGCCTTCATCAGCGTGACTGAAACTGAGTCCAGCAGACCAGCTCTAGTGCCTTCACTGTGACAGTGAGTCCAGCAGACCAGCTGTAGTTTGAGTTGTGAGTTTCTCTGAGCTGTGACAGTGTGTTGCTAGTTTCCTCTGAGCTGTGACAGTGTGTTGCTAGTTTCCTCTGAGCTGTGACAGTGTGTTGCTAGTTTCCTCTGAGCTGTGACAGTGTGTTGCTAGTTTCCTCTGAGCTGTGACAGTGTGTTGCTAGTTTCCTGAGCTGTGACAGTGTGTTGCTAGTTTCCTCTGAGCTGTGACAGTGTGTTGTTAGTTTCTCTGAGCTGTGACAGTGTGTGTTGCTAGTTTCCTCTGAGCTGTGACAGTGTGTTGTTAGTTTCCTCTGAGCTGTGACAGTGTGTTGTTAGTTTCCTCTGAGCTGTGACAGTGTTGTTGCCTCTGAGCTGTGACAGTGTGTTGCTAGTTTCCTCTGAGCTGTGACAGTGTGTTGTTAGTTTCCTCTGAGCTGTGACAGTGTGTTGCAGGTTTCCTCTGAGCTGTGACAGTGTGTTGCAGGTTTCCTCTGAGCTGTGACAGTGTGTTGCTAGTTTCCTCTGAGCTGTGACAGTGTGTTGCTAGGTTTCCTCTGAGCTGTGACAGTGTGTTGCTAGTTTCCTCTGAGCTGTGACAGTGTGTTGCTAGTTTCCTCTGAGCTGTGACAGTGTGTTGCTAGTTTCCTCTGAGCTGTGACAGTGTGTTGCAGGTTTCCTCTGAGCTGTGACAGTGTGTTGCAGGTTTCCTCTGAGCTGTGACAGTGTGTTGCTAGTTTCCTCTGAGCTGTGACAGTGTGTTGCAGGTTTCCTCTGAGCTGTGACAGTGTGTTGCTAGTTTCCTCTGAGCTGTGACAGTGTGTTGCAGGTCTGGATTGAGGTTCATGTGAAGGAGACACAGGGGGAGAGTCTTTATATAACAGCTGTATTTATTGATTCCTCAGGACAGAACCGTCCTGCTGTAGCTGCTGCACATTTAGGACCAATCGGCCGTGGTCCCGCCCCATTCGGAAGCCTGGGCAGTGGGAGCAGCCGACCAATCCTCCGTGGCGGGCTGAGCACTCCAATCCTCTGCAACCAATCAGAGAGAGAGAGTTAGACATGGGGGTGTGGCCACAGGCATCTCCCTGCTGAAAGTCTACATTGATTTGCTGTTGCAGCATTATGATCTCACTGCCTCTGAAAGAGCAGCACCCAGAGAAGAGAAACTCTCCATCAGCTGAGCGTCTGTGAACAATAAACACAAGGTGACTGCGGAGTCGGCTCCTCTCAGAACGGGAGGCACAGAGCTGTCCGCGCGTCACCACAGCAGCCTGCAGGATTTTTCTCCTCTGGGTTGGTTGGTTTGTTTGTTTGTGAAAGTGCTCACCTGCGAAGGTCTCTGGAGCTGCGGCTGGAGCTCCTTTAGCTGGGGCTGCTGAAAAATAAAAAACAGGGGAATCTCAGTCAGAAACACTGCGTTACTCCTCATGAACCACCACCCCCTCGCCCCCCCCCGCAATGGTACATACCGGGCGGGAACTGCTGGATAGGCACTGAGGGCACCGGAACTCCCTCCGACCAATCAGCAACCTCGGGCTGCACGAAGTCAGCGACGGGGGCGGTCCATTCTCCCTGGAACTCCTCTTTCCCAACGGCCTTCTCAGCGGCAGCCTGCTCCTCCTTCTCAATCTGGAGAGAGACACAGAGAGAGATGAACACACTAAAACACACACACTATCCTACAGCCTGCTCCTCCTCCTCAATCTGGAGAGACACAGAGAGATGAACACACTAAAACACACACACTATCCTACAGCCTGCTCCTCCTCCTCAATCTGGAGAGACACACAGAGAGATGAACACACTAAAACACACACACTATCCCACAGCCTGCTCCTCCTCCTCAATCTGGAGAGAGACACAGAGAGAGATGAACACACTAAAACACACACACTATCCCACAGCCTGCTCCTCCTTCTCAATCTGGAGAGACAGAGAGAGAGAGATGAACACACTAAAACACACACACTATCCCACAGCCTGCTCCTCCTCAATCTGGAGAGACAGAGAGAGACAGAGAGAGAGACAAAGAGAGAGAGAGACAGAGAGACACAAAGAGGAGTGGAGTGTATATAGGAGAGAGTGTTGCAGTGTGTATAGAGCAGTGTATATAGCCAGTGTACCTGGGACAGCAGTGTAGAGAGAGAGAGAGAGAGAGAGAGAGAGAGAGAGAGAGAGAGAGAGAGAGAGATTACTACACTCTCTAAACACACTCCCGATCTCATATCCCTCCCAACCCAAACATCCTCCCAGCTCTGACTGCAATGGACCTGAGCCCCAGTCTGCAGGTCCTGCCTGTGGCACGGAGTTCTATCAAACCCCACTCATGGGACCGGAGCCCTCGTGGTGTTAGCGAAAAACCTGCCGTGTTACTCTGGCACACTTCCGACACCCGGACACCGACCTCGGCACCGCGCTTTAACAGTGTGCGTGGAGGGGCGCAACAAGAAACACGCGCCTCGACCCTCACCCGGGGGTACAAACACCACAACGTGAATGCGGATCGCTCTCACCTCCTCTGGGTCTCTGTAGAAGTAGAGATCAGGCATGACCTCCCAGGGGTGATCCCTGGAGATGGTGCCTCTCATCCTGAGCACCTCGCGAGTCAACATCCACCACATCAACCCCACCGAGTGGTGACCCTGCAGAGAGAGAGAGAGAGAGGGCATCCACCACATCAACCCCACAGAGTGGGGGGAGAGACACAGAGAGAGAGAGGGGTTAGGAACACACACAGCATCCACCACATCAACCCCACAGAGTGGAGACCCTGCAGAGAGACACAGAGAGAGAGAGAGGGGTTAGGAACACACACAGCATCCACCACATCAACCCCACAGAGTGGTGACCCTGTACAGAGAGGAGAGAAAGAGAGAGAGAGAGAGGTTAGGAACACACACAGCATCCACCACATCAACCCCACAGAGTGGAGACCCTGCAGAGACACAGAGAGAGACCCTGCAGGCTTGTGGCAGGGTTCGAATGAGACTGCACCCAGCCTCACTGCACAGAGAGAGGGGTGCAGCGTAACCCAGCACGTCACTGTAGCACACAACCTACACTCAGAGTTCATTGACCAGCAGACTGGCCTCAGCTCCAGGTTCTAACTGTGTGCGAGAGGAAACACAGACAAGACTAGACACACCCACCCCCTCTATACAGACCGGACTAGACACCTCACCACCCTCCATATAGAATGAACTCCCTCAGCTTCATAGAGTCCAATGAAAGCTGCTGAATAATGTTCCCTTGTTAACATATTGAATTCCACCCCCTCTATATAGAATGAACTCCCTCAGCTTCATAGAGTCCAATGAAAGCTGCTGAATAATGTTCCCTTGTTAACATATTGAATTCCACCCCTCTATATAGAATGAACTCCAATAGAGTCCAATGAAAGCTGAATAATGTTCCTTGTTAACATATTGAATTCCACACCCTCTATATAGAATGAACTCCCTCAGCTTCATAGAGTCCAATGAAAGCTGCTGAATAATGTTCCCTATATAGCTTCATAGAGTGTGAAAGCTGCTGAATAATGTTCCCTTGTTAACATATTGAATTCCACACCCAGCGCTCGAGTCCCCCCCTCCTATATACTTAAACTGACATTGAAAAATGTGACATTGCAAAAACTAACATGAAATACTACACTGTGCTACTATTAAGGCTTCCGGCAGACTTTTCTTGCGATATCATTTTGTAATTTTTGATTAAAAGATGTTAAATAAAAGAAATTGTGTTCATTGTGTGTGTGTGGGAGTCTCAGTGTGTGCGTGCGAGTGTGCGAGTCTCAATGCGATACTCAGTGTGTGTGTCTCGGAGTGTGAGAGAGTCTCAGACCGACCTTGTTGTTGCACGGGATCGCGATGTCCACGTATCTCAGAGGGGAGTCCGTGTTGCACAGCGCGATCGTGGGGATGTTCACGTACGAAGCCTCGGTCAGCGGCTGGTGGTCGGCTCGCGGGTCCGTCACGATCAGGAGGCGGGGCTCGCGGAAGGCTGCTTGAATCTGATTGGTGAAGGTCCCGGGGGTGAAGCGGCCGGCGAAGGTCGTGGCTCCGGAGGCCGAAGCAAACTTCAGCACAGCTCTCTGGAGAAAGAGAGAGGGAGGGACAGCCGCTCAGTCAAATGAACCAGGGATAGTGGAGAGGGGCGGGGCGGGGCTCCTGTGGAGGGGGCAGGGCTCCAAGGAGAGGGGGTGGGGCTCCGCAGGGAGAAGGGTTTGCTGCCTACCTGCCCAGTGTTCCTGGAGGAGATGACACACACGTCGGCTGGGTTTTCGATGGCCACGATGGCGCGGGCCGCCAGCAGCAGCTTCTCCCAGGTCTTCTTCAGGTTGATGATGTAGACACCTGGAACGAGACGGGGGGAAGGAGGAGGAGGTGACACACCTGCACACAGCTGAGCAGACAGGTGAGCGGCACCCGGTTCAGTTCTAGGCTGCCTGTGGCACGGAGTTCTATCAAACCCCACTCATGGGACCGGAGCCCTCGTGGTGTTAGCGAAAAACCTGCCGTGTTACTCTGGCACACTTCCGACACGCGGACACCGACCTCGGCACCGCGCTTTAACAGTGTGCGTGGAGGGGGGCAACAAGAAACACACGTTTAACTCCTCCTCCTCATCCTCACCATCACTCTTCCTCTTGTACACGTACTGCTCCATCTGGAAGTCCAGGTTGGTTCCTCCGAGGTGAGTGGAAGCAGCGAGGAACTTGAGGACATCCTCCTCCTTCATCTGCAGAGCATCGAGACCTCCGGACATCGTGAACGCTTTCCCTGGACAAGCAACGACAGGATAGCTGGAGAGACACAAACACACCGTCACTCACACACAGAGAGAGACCTGACTACACACCGACACACAGAGACCTGGCTACACACTGTGACACACACACACACTGACACACAGAGACCTGGCTACACTGTGACACACACCACACACTGACACACAGAGACCTGGCTACACACTGTGACACACACCACACACTGACACACAGAGACCTGGCTACACTGTGACACACACCACACACTGACACAGAGACAGAGACACACACACAGACCTGGCTACACTGACACACACAGACCTGATCACACTGACACACACACAGAGACCCCTGGCACACACACAGACACACTGACACACACACAGAGACCTGGCTACACACAGAGACCTGACACACACTGTGACACACACAGACCTGGCTACACACTGTGACACACACACACAGAGATACCTGGCTACACACTGTGACACACACACAGATACCTGGCTACACACTGACACACACACACAGACACCTGGCTACACACTGACACACACACAGAGATACCTGGCTACACACTGTGACACCTGGCTACACACTGTGACACACACACAGAGACCTGGCTACACACTGACACACACACAGAGACCCTGGCTGCACACACACACACACACACACAGAGACCTAGACACTGTGACACACACCTGGCTACACACTGTGACACACACACAGAGACCTGGCACACACTGACACACACACAGAGACCTGGCTACACACTGTGACACACACAGAGACCTGGCACACACACTGACACACACACACACAGAGACCTGGCTACACTGTGACACACACAGAGACCTGGCTACACTGACACACACAGACCTGGCTACACAGAGAGACTGACACACACACACAGACCTGGCTACACTGGCACACACACACTGACACACAGAGACCTGGCTACACACTGTGACACACACAGAGACCTGGCTACACTGTGACACACACAGAGACCTGGCTACACGCTGACACACACAGACACAGAGACACACCTGGCACACACTGACACACAGAGACCTGGCTACACTGTGACACACACCACACACTGACACACACAGAGACCTGGCTACACACTGACACACACAGAGACCTGGCTACACACTGTGACACACACTGACACACACAGAGACCTGGCTACACACTGACACACACAGAGACCTGGCTACACACTGTGACACACACAGAGACCTGGCTACACACTGTGACACACACACAGAGACCTGGCTACACACTGTGACACACACAGAGACCTGGCTACACACTGTGACACACAGAGACCTGGCTACACACTGTGACACACAGAGACCTGGCTACACACACACAGAGACTGACACACAGAGACCTGGCACACACCTGGCTACACACACACAGAGACCTGGCTACACACTGTGACACACACACAGAGACCTGGCTACACACTGACACACACACAGAGACCTGGCTACACACTGTGACACACACAGAGACACACACTGTGACACACACACAGAGATACCTGGCTACACACTGACACACACACACACACACAGAGACTTCCAGGCACTGTGAAAGCTTTCCCCTGCAAGAAGCAAGGGTAGCTAGAGACACACAAAACCGCCCCACGTGTACACGAATATATTTATATTTAAACCGGTGCGCTGCAGTGTATTCTTTAGCATTATGTCGTTGCTGGAGCATTGCCTTGTCTTGTATCATGTAATGGAGACGCAGCCCCAGTCTGCAGGTCCTGCCTGTGGCACGGAGTTCTATCAAACCCCACTCATGGGACCGGAGCCCTCGTGGTGTTAGCGAAAAACCTGCCGTGTTACTCTGGCACACTTCCGACACCCGGACACCGACCTCGGCACCGCGCTTTAACAGTGTGCGTGGAGGGGCGCAACGAGAAACACGCGTGGATTAATACCGGAACACACACACACAAATTCAAATGAAACAGTTAACGAAAAAAGGTCCCGGATAATTACCCCGACGCCCAGATAGTTAGACAAACAGGAGTCCCGGTTAGGGATTATAATTTTTACATTTCACCACAACTGCGGAAAATGTCCGTTTAATTTTGTTTTATTTACATATTTATTTATTTATTTTTAGCGGGGTCGCGCGTGCATTATAAATTCTGAAATGACCGTTTAGAATTAACAGATGAATTTCAAATCTCCGTTCCTTAGCAACACGGTGGGAAAAAAAAGTTTAGCGCTGAGCGAGTCTCCTCAGCGTTTTAATAACGCGTGGTTAATAGAAATAATTAATTCATTGTGCTAGATTAGTACACACATTACAGGGAACTTTAATTACAAGAAGGCAACTCCGGAGTCCTGGCGTATTTCAAACACCCATCTTTGGCCCGACTTTACACGTGAGCGGCAGGACCGAGGCCTACACCCCGTTCACTCGGCGCCAACAGTAACAAAAACATATTTTTTCAACATGTATCCTTTTAAAACCACTAACTGCGCTGTAAAGACGTCTTCTTGTGTAATTTGGACGGGTTTCTTTCGTGTTTTCACAATTAAAACGACATTTCTGACACTCACCACGAGACAACGCCGTATGGAGATCCGCACCACACGAAAATAAAGAGGCCGAGCAGAGGAAGTGACGCGATTTTATACCCCGGCCGCAGCCAATCACCGGGAAGCTTCCTGTCGGGGTTCGGCGCGATGAAGAAACTGCAGTCCAGTGTCAGACATGTTGGCTCTAACCTTCCCGAGTTTATATGCGAGTCTCAATCCCTGTTTGAGCCACAATGGCGTCTGTTTCTTTTTCATTATTATTATTATTATTATTATTATTATTATTATTTATATTTATAATAACGAATCAGCAGTGTGGAGTATCGGTCAGGGCTCTGGACTCTTGACCGGAGGGTCGTGGGTTCAATCCCAGGTGGGGGACACTGCTGCTGTACCCTTGAGCAAGATACTTTACCTAGATTGCTCCAGTAAAAACCCAACTGGATAAATGGGGAATTGTATGTAAAATAATGTGATATCTTGTAACAATTGTAAGTCTGCTAAGAAATAAATAATAATAATAAACAATACCGCCGCCATGTTAATAATTTACCAGACACAATTCTGAAAATATAGCCGGCGTTGAGCTCGTGTTTAAATGTCGTCACAGTTTTTTAGCCAATATTAAAAAAAAAAAAATAAGTTCTATAACTGACTCAGATAAAGAAAGTGTAGGGAAACGCTGTGAAGCAGATTCAGAAACGTGGCAAACCATGGTAACTGCTATAATAATACTAAGGGTGGGGAAACTGCAGTTATACCGTCAGAATTTACTGCGGTCAGCTTTATTTTCATAACTAGGGTTGCAAAATAAACGTAATATTGATTAAAATCCACTAGGTGGCGCCACGTGCTCGGGACTGGTGTTAACGCTCTCCCTCTTTCATAATTTTACGTCAGACTGTGTTTTATTTCACTGTTTTAAAGCGTTGGTTTTATTGACGCGTTTGTCTGTTGCGCTGCATTTAGGAACCTGGCAGCCGGTTTTAGTTTTGCGTCCGGTAAACACAGTAAACACAGAGCTGCACGACTTCTTTCCAAATGTCTTCCCATGAAAAAGACACCAGCAGCGCCAAAACCAAATCGTAAATATGTCTGTTCAGGAGCTCGCTCTGTCCCAGGACCAGACGGGGACACTCCATGAGTCTGTCGCTATTTTTACATTTTGTTTACGAATTCACCGCTGGTGAAATGAGAATTTATATCTATCTATCTATCTATCTATCTATCTATCTATCTATCTATCTATCTATCTATCTATCTATATATATATATATATATATATATATATATATATATATATATATATATAATTTAGCATTTAGCAAGCTGCAAGCATTTAATATTATGCTCGATCGTGAAATATGTTTGCAATGCCTATTCTTAGACCGCGCAGTAATAAGCCCTTTAAACGCGCGAAACAAAGACTCCGAGGAATGGGACGCTTGCATAAGCGTGACGTCACTGGGTGGCACAGCGTGTGACCTCGGGTCCAGTCCGCCTCGTCCCGCCGGAGTGTTTGTGTCGAGTCAGGGACTGGATGCTGGGAAGAGCAGGCTGGAAAACAACATGGAAAGAGAGAGAGAGAGAACACACTAATCCGGTCTGTGCTGGATTTATAATACTGATTATCTAGCAACTTCTCTCTCTCTCTTGTGTGGGATAAATGAGAATCGAATTACAGTGTGTGTGTGTGTCTCTGTATATCTGTGTGTGTATTTTATCTGTATATCTGTGTGTGTGTGTGTGTGTGTCTCTGTATATCTGTGTGTGTATTTTAGTGTGTGTGTGTCTCTGTATATCTGTGTGTGTATTTTAGTGTGTGTGTGTGTGTATATCTGTGTGTGTGTTTTAGTATATCTGTGTGTGTGTTTTAGTGTGTGTGTCTCTGTATATCTGTGTGTGTATTTTTGTGTGTGTGTGTGTCTGTATATCTGTGTGTGTATTTTAGTGTGTGTGTGTCTCTGTATATCTGTGTGTGTATTTTAGTGTGTGTCTCTGTATATCTGTGTGTGTATTTTAGTGTGTGTGTGTCTCTGTATATCTGTGTGTGTGTATTTTAGTGTGTGTGTCTCTGTATATCTGTGTGTGTATTTTAGTGTGTGTGTGTCTGTATATCTGTGTGTGTATTTTATCCAGTATATCTGTGTTTAGTGTGTGTCTTTTATATTTTAGTTGTGTCTGTATATCTGTGTGTACATGTTAGTATCTGTGTACAAGTTATATCACAGACCCTCCTTCCAGGGTGATCCGTTGTACAATACAATTCCCCATTTATATCAGTTGGGTTTTTACTGGAGCAATCTAGGTAAAGTACCTTGCTCAAGGGTACAGCAGCAGTGTCCCCACCTGGGATTGAACCCACGACCCTCCGGGTCAAGAGTCCAGAGCCCTGACCGCTACTCCACACTGCTGTCCTAGTATGTGTGTGTCTGTCTTTGTATCTGTATGTGTTTCAGTGTGTCTCTGTGTGTGTGTCTCTGTATCTGTGTCAGTTTCCTGCAGTATTAAATTGAATATACTAACGAATCACCCCGTGTATTCAAATTAAAAGGGCTGTTTTGTTGCACTTGTTGTAAAATGTGGATGTGAATTTTTTTTATTTTTTTTAACAAAATGAGGGAGGGAGGGAGCAAGGGAGAGCCTCTGAGGGAGGAAGGGAGCAAGGGAGAGGGAGGGAGTGAGGAGGGAGGGAGGAGGGAGGGAGAGCCTCTGAGGGAGGGAGGGAGGGAGGGAGAGCCTCTGAGGGAGGAAGAGGGAGCGAGGGAGAGCCTCTGAGGGAGGGGGGAGGGAGGAGGGAGGGAGAGAATTTACTGAAAAAAGAGGGAGGGACAAAAGGAGGATCTGAGGGAGGGAGGGAGGGAGAGCCTCTGAGGGAGAGCCTCTGAGGGAGGGAGGAGCAAGGGAGAGCCTCTGAGGGAGGAAGGGGAGCAAGGGAGAGCCTCTGAGGGAGGGAGGGAGCAAGGGAGAGCCTCTGAGGGAGGAAGGGAGCAAGGGAGAGCCTCTGAGGGAGGGAGGGAGGGAGGAGAGCCTCTGAGGGAGGGAGGGAGCAAGGGAGAGCCTCTGAGGGAGGGAGGCAGCAAGGGAGAGCCTCTGAGGGAGGGAGCAAGGGAGAGCCTGAGAGAGAGAGGAGAAGGAGGGAGGGAATTAGTGTCTCTGAGTGAAGGAGGGAGCACACCTTTACATGTCTTCAAATCTGACAACACTTCTGTAATAAAAACACATAATTAAACTATATATAATCTATATATATATGAAATCCAATCCAGCGTGGGTGCCGTGTGATCTCCTCTTTCTCAGGAGTGCAAAACAAATTGCAACAGCAAAGAAACGACAAGAGGAAGGCCAGTTTAAATCATTTTATTAACGATGCTTCCCTGCCAGCGCAGCACAGCACAGCACAGCACAGCACAGCGCAGCACAGCACAGCGCAGCACAGCACAGCCACTGAAATCCTGCTGAACAATCCTCAGACCACGCTGCAGAAACACAGGGACACGGTAACGCGTGGTAACCCTTGGCAACGCTTGGTAACCCTTGGCAACGCTTGGCAGCCCATTCCATACTCTCTGGGTCTCCCGAGTTCTCTCACTCGGAGTCCGGTTTGCTGAGCTGCAGCCCGAAATCTGTCAGCTAAACGGGAGACAAACCGACCCCAAGAAATCACCACAGAGCCGATAGTTAATATTGCACAGCTCAAATCAGACTGTGTAGAACATCACACCGTTTATTAACAAATAAAAACAAACAACAACAAATCAATGAATTTGGGATTTCAAAATCCTTCTGGATTTAGGAAAAAATAAATTAAAAATATATATATATATAGTTTTTCCTCTCTCTCCGACACCAGCAGTATGATTCTTCTACAGTTAGTCCAGGAGTGTGTGTGTGTGTGTGTGTGTGTGTGTGTGTGTGTGTGTTCAGGGTGCAGGATTGTCATGGCAACTTCTTCATCCAATAGAAACGCATCCCCTCGCTGTCGCCGCCCTGCTTGTCGTTTCAATCGCAGATCAGATCAGCTTTTTCTTTCTCTCTCTCTCTCTCAATTTTGTTTATTTGCATCTTTTCATAGGAAAATGCCGCCTCAGTTTCTCTTCTCTTGAGTTTGAAGTGTTTTCTTATTCCTGGGTCAAGCGAGTCAGGGAAGTGACTTCATTTAGAAGGAAGAAGGGAAGGGGGAATTGTTTCCCGCACGCACCACGGTCAAGTCTTTGCTCCCCCGTTCATACAGGAAGTGTGCGTTTGCGTCTGTTTCTCTCGCAGCGAAACTCAAGCCAGACTCGTTTTCTTGATTTCTTTGTGGTTTTTTTAATTCCTCTCTCGTTCAGGATTTTAACCCCATCTTTGCCATCAGCTGCTCGTAGACGGTCCACGCCATCGCAGCCATCAGAGTGCGCCGCAGACAACGTGGCACAGCGCCACGGAAGAACCCTCTCACACCGTCCGTCTGGAGAGAGGGGGAGGGGGGAGAGGAGAGGGGAGGGGAGAGAGAGGAGGAGAGAGAGGAGGAGAGGGAGGGGGAGAGAGGAGGAGAGGGGGAGGAGAGAGAGAGAGGAGGAGAGAGAGGAGGCAGAGGGGAGAGAGGAGGAGGAGGAGAGAGGGGAGGGGGGGAGAGAGAGAGGGGAGAGAGGGGGAGGAGGAGGGGGGGGCAGAGGGGAGAGAGGGGAGAGAGAGAGAGGGAGGGGGAGGAGAGGAGGGAGGGTGAGAGAGGGGAGGGGAGAGAGAGGGGGGAGAGAGGGCAGGGGGGGGGAGAGAGAGAGAGAGAGAGAGAGAATAGGGGAGAGGGAGGGGGGAGAAATGAATGATTCCTGAGGGGAGAGAGAGCTGGGGAGAGAGGGTCTGCTGAGAGAGGGTTTAGAGGGATCAGAGAGAGAGGGAGGGGGGGAGATGAGAGGAGACTAGAGCCCCAAACTAGAGCTGGAGAGAGAGGAGAGGGGGAGAGAGAGAGGAGGGGGCTGATGAGAGGCAGAGAGAGGAGGAGAGAGAGAGAGAGAGAGAGAATAAACTAGAGCTGGTCTGCTGGACTCAGTTTAGTTTCAATCACACTGATGAAGGCACTAGAGCCCCAAACTAGAGAGCTGGTCTGCTGGACTCAGTTTAGTTTCAATCACGCTGATGAAGGCACTAGAGCCCCAAACTAGAGCTGGTCTGCTGGACTCAGTTTAGTTTCAATCACGCTGATGAAGGCACTAGAGCCCCAAACCAGAGAGGGCTCTAGAGCCCCAGCTGACTCAGTTTAGTTTCAATCACGAGAGATGAAGGCACTAGAGCCCCAAACTAGAGCTGGTCTGCTGGACTCAGTTTAGTTTCAATCACGCTGATGAAGGCACTAGAGCCCCAAACTAGAGGGGTCTGCTGAAGATGTTTAGAGAAAATCCTTTGAAGGCTCCGGACTTCTAGAGAGAGACTTGAACTCAGGGGAGAGAGAAGGGATCCCCTCGGGAGGCAGAGGAGGTCTGCCGAGAGAGAGGGTTTCCACATCACGCCAGAGAAGGGAGAGCCCCAGGGAGAGGAGAGAGGGGCTGAGGGGGGGGCACAGAGGGAGAGAGAGCCCCAGAGAGAGAGAGGTCTGCAGGAGTTAATAAGAGGCTGAAGGGGGTTCAAGGTCAGAGGGACTCAGAGAGAGAGGGGTCACTGATGAAGGGAGACTCCCCCTCCCTCCCAAACTCCCTGGGTCTGCCCTCCCTCAATCCCTGATGAAGGCACCCCCAAACTAGAGGGTCTGACCCTAGTTTAGTTTAAAAATCCTCTCCTCTCCTCTCCCTCCCCTCCCTGGGAGAGCCTCTCTCCCCTCCTCAGTTTAGTTTCCCCCCCTGATGAAGGCACTAGAGCCCCTCTCCCTCCCCCTGGTCCTCCCTCAGTTTAGTTTCAATCTCTCCCCTCCCCTAGAGCCCAAACTGGAGCTGGTCTGCTGGGTGTCAGAACATTTCAATCCCAGAGATGAAGGCCCTAGAGCCCCAAACTGAGAGCTGGTCTGAGAGGACTCAGTTTAGTTTCAATCATGGATGAAGGCACTAGAGCCCCAAACTAGAGCTGGTCTAGCTGGACCTCAGTTTAGTTTCAAGGAGAGAGAGATGAAGGCAGGGAGAGAGAGAGAGAGAGAGAGAGAGAGAGAGAGAGACACATGGAGAGCAGGGCCCCAGACACTGAACCCCGAGTCTTCACCACATCACACTGAAAGAGAGAGGAGAGGGGGAGTGTGAGAGGAGAGGAGAGAGAGGGGGGGAGGGAAAGAGAGAGGGACTCAGAGAGAGGGGGGAGGGGAGAGAGAGAGAGAGGGAGGGGGAGGGAGAGAGAGGGGAGGAGAGAGAGGAGGAGGTTGAGAGAGAGAGAGAGTTTGGTTTGTGTGGATCGCTGTTCTCCACAGTCTAAAGGAAAGCAGCGATCCTCACAAACCAGGGAAGTTGGTTTCATTGAGAGAGAGTGTGTGTGAGCGTGCGGGGTGAGTCTGCCTGCCAGTTTGTGTGTGGGCTCCTCCTCCTCCTCACCTGAACCTGAGGCACACCAGAGGGCCCTCGGGCAGCATGCAGACCCCCGGACAATCGCCCGGGCCCCGAGAGAGAGGCACACAGACTCAGAGCAGAGGGGAGAGAGAGAGGACACAGAAGAACCGATGAGAGAGAGAAGAACGAACATTATATAAATACAGACCGAGAGGCAGCGAGCGAACGACTGGAGAGAGGGAGAGAGAGGCAATACATTATATAAATACAGACCGACCCCCGGGACACAGCGAGCGAACGACTGGAGAGAGAGAGAGAGAGGCAATACATTATATACCCCGGGACACAGCGAGCGAACGACTGGAGAGAGGAGAGAGAGAGGCAATACATTATATAAATACAGACCGACCCCCGGGACACAGCGAGCGAACGACTGGAGAGAGAGAGAGAGAGGCAATACATTATATAAATACAGACCGACCCACAGACACAGAGAGAGAGAGAACGACTGGAGAGAGAGAGAGAGAGAGAGAGGGGGGCACATTATATAAATACAGACCGACCCCCGGGACACAGCGAGCGAACGACTGGAGAGAGAGAGAGAGAGGGCAATACATTATATAAATACAGACCGACCCCCGGGACACAGCGAGCGAACGACTGGAGAGAGAGAGAGAGAGAGAACGGGAGAGAGATACATTATATAAATACAGACCGACCCCGGGACACAGCGAGCGAAACGACTGAGAGAGAGAGAGAGAGGCAATACATTATATAAATACAGACCGACCCCCGGGACACAGCGAGATAACGACTGAGAGAGAGAGAGAGAGAGGCAATACATTATATAAATACAGACCGACCCCCGGGACACAGCGAGCGAACGACTGAGAGAGAGAGAGAGAGGCAATACATTATAAATACAGACCGACCCCTGACACATGATTATAAATACAGACCGACCCCGACACAGCGAGACTGAGAGAGAGAGAGAGAGGGGGGGATTATATAAATACAGACCGACCCCGGACACAGCGAACGAATGACTGAGAGAGAGAGAGAGAGGCAATACATTATATAAATACAGACCGACCCCCGGGACACAGCGAGCGAACGACTGGAGAGAGGGAGAGAGAGGGGGGGGTACATTATATAAATACAGACCGACCCCCGGGACACAGCGAGCGAACGACTGGAGAGAGAGAGAGAGGGGGGGCAATACATTATATAAATACAGACCGGAGTGACACAGCGAGCGAATCGACTGAGAGAGAGAGAGAGAGGCAATACATTATATAAATACAGACCGACCCCGGACACAGCGAAAGAAACGACTGGAGAGAGAGAGAGAGAGGCAATACATTATATAAATACAGACCGACCCCCGGGACACAGCGAGCGAACGACTGGAGAGAGAGAGAGAGGCAATACATTATATAAATACAGACCGACCCCCGGGACACAGCGAGCGAACGACTGAGAGAGAGAGAGAGGCAATACATTATATAAATACAGACCGACCCCCGGGACACAGCGAGCGAACGACTGGAGAGAGAGAGAGAGAGGCAATATTTATATAAATACAGACCGATATAAATACAGAGAGAGAGAGAGAGAGGCAATATATTATATAAATACAGACCCCGGGACACAGCGAAGAACGACTGAGAGAGAGAGAGAGAGGCAATACATTATATAAATACAGACCGACCCCCGACACAGCGAGCGAACGACTGGAGAGAGAGAGAGAGAGGGCAATATTATATAAATACAGACCGACCCCGGGACACAGCGAGAAACGACTGAGAGAGAGAGAGAGAGAGGGGAGAGAGAGAGAATACATTATATAAATACAGACCGACCCCGGACACAGCGAGCGAACGACTGAGAGAGAGAGAGAGGGCAATATTATATAAATACAGACCGACCCCGGACACAGCGAAGCGAACGACTGAGAGAGAGAGAGAGAGGCAATACATTATATAAATACAGACCGACCCATATTATATAAATACAGACCGAACGACTGGACAGAGAGAGAGAGGCAATACATTATATAAATACAGACCGGAGAGAGAGAGGAGAGAGAGAGAGAGGCAATACATTATATAATACAGACCGACCCCGGGACACAGCGAGCGAACGACTGGAGAGAGAGAGAGAGAGAGCAATACATTATATAAATACAGACCGACCCCCGACACACAGCGAGCGAAGACTGGAGAGAGAGAGAGGCAATACATTATATAAATACAGACCGACCCGACACACAGCGAAGCGAATCCACTGAGAGAGAGAGAGAGGGGGGGGCAATACATTATATAAATACAGACCCCCCGACACAGCGAGCCAACGACTGGAGAGAGAGAGAGAGAGGGTAATACATTATATAAATACAGACCGACCCCCGACACAGCGAAATAACGACTGAGAGAGAGAGAGAGAGGCAATACATTATATAAATACAGACCGACCCCGATTGACACAGAGAGGGGGGTATATTGGAAAATACAGACTGGAGAGAGAGAGAGAGGGAGGCATACATTATATAAATACAGACCGACCCCGACACAGCGAGCGAATGAGAGAGAGGGAGAGAGGGGGGTACATTATATAACACAGACTGAGAGAGAGAGAGAGAGAGAGAGGCAATACATTATATAAATACAGACCGACCCCCGGGACACAGCGAGCGAACGACTGGAGAGAGAGAGAGAGAGGCAATACATTATATAAATACAGACCGACCCCCGGACACAGCGAAATGTAACGACTGAGAGAGAGAGAGAGAGGCAATATTATTATAAAATACAGACCGACCCCGAGGACACAGCGAGCGAAATACAGACTGGAGAGAGAGAGAGAGGCAGAGACATTATATAAATACAGACCGACCCCCGGGACACAGCGAGCGAACGACTGAGAGAGAGAGAGAGAGGCAATACATTATATAAATACAGACCGACCCCGGGACACAGCGAGCGAACGACTGGAGAGAGAGAGAGAGAGAGGCAATATTTATATAAATACAGACCCCACCCCGACACAGCGAGCGAACGACTGAGAGAGAGAGAGAGAGGCAATACATTATATAAATACAGACCGACCCCCGGGACACAGCGAGAGAACGACTGGAGAGAGAGAGAGAGAGGCAATACATTATATAAATACAGACCGACCCCCGGGACACAGCGAGCGAACGACTGGAGAGAGAGAGAGAGAGGCAATACATTATATAAATACAGACCGACCCCCGGGACACAGCGAGCGAACGACTGGAGAGAGAGAGAGAGAGGCAATATTATATAAATACAGACCAGCGAAACCCCGGACACAGAGAGAGCGAATATAAATACGACTGGAGAGAGAGAGAGAGAGGCAATATTATATAAATACAGACCGACCCCGACACAGCGACAACGACTGAGAGAGAGAGAGAGAGAGAGAGAGAGAGAGAGAGAGGCAATACATTATATAAATACAGACCGACCCCCGGGACACAGCGAGCGAACGACTGGAGAGAGAGAGAGAGAGGCAATACATTATATAAATACAGACCGACCCCCGGGACACAGCGAGCGAACGACTGGAGAGAGAGAGAGAGAGGCAATACATTATATAAATACAGACCGACCCCGGGACAAGCGAAGCGAACGACTGGAGAGAGAGAGAGAGAGGCAATACATTATATAAATACAGACCGACCCCGGGACACAGCGAAAGAGAACGACTGAGAGAGAGAGAGAGAGAGGGGGGGCAATATTATATAAATACAGACCGACCCCGACACAGCGAAACGAACGACTGAGAGAGAGAGAGAGGGCAATACATTATATAAATACAGACCGACCCCGGACACAGGAGCGAACGACGACTGAGAGAGAGAGAGAGGCAATACATTATATAAATACAGACCGACCCCGGGACACAGCGAGCGAACGACTGGAGAGAGAGAGAGAGGGCAATACGTTATATAAATACAGACCGACCCCCACAGCGAGCGAACGACTGGAGAGAGAGAGAGAGGCAATACATTATATAAATACAGACCGACCCCCGGGACACAGCGAGCGAACGACTGGAGAGAGGGAGAGAGAGAGGCAATACATTATATAAATACAGACCGACCCCGGACACACAGAGAGAGAGAACGACTTATATAAATACAGACCGAGAGAGAGAGAGAGAGAGGCAATACATTATATAAATACAGACCGACCCCGGACACAGCGGACACAGAGAGAGAGAGAGAGGCAATATTATATAAATACAGACCGAGAGAGAGAGAGAGAGAGAGAGAGAGGGGGGCATTATATAAATACAAATACAGACCACTGACACAGCGAAGGAGAGAGAGAGGAGAGAGAGGCAATATTATATAAATACAGACCGAACGACACAGCGAAAGGAGAGAGAGAGAGAGAGAGAGAGGCACATTATATAAATACAGACCCCCCCACAGCGACACAGCGAGAGAACGACTGGAGAGAGAGAGAGAGAGAGAGGGGGCAATACATTATATAAATACAGACCACCCCCCGGACACAGCGAAGCGAACGATTGGAGAGAGAGAGAGAGAGGGGCAATATTATATAAATACAGACCGACCCCGGGACACAGCGAAACGACTGGAGAGAGAGAGAGAGAGGCAATATTATATAAATACAGACCCGACCCCGGGACACAGCGAGCGAACGACTGAGAGAGAGAGAGAGAGAGAGAGGGAATACATTATATAAATACAGACCGACCCAGCGGACACAGCGAGAGAGGCACATAACGACTGAGAGAGGGAGAGAGAGCAATACATTATATAAATACAGACCGACCCACAGGACACAGCGAAGAGAGAACGACTGGAGAGAGGGAGAGAGAGGCAATACATTATATAAATACAGACCGACCCCCGGGACACAGCGAAAGCGAATCACTGAGAGAGAGAGAGAGAGGCAATATTATATAAAATACAGACCGACCCCGACTGAGACACAGCGAACGACTGGAGAGAGAGAGAGAGAGAGAGGCAATATATTATATAAATACAGACCGACCCCGACACACAGGGAGAGAGAGGCTAATACAGACTATAAATAATCAATGGAACGACTGGAGAGAGAGAGAGAGAGGCAATACATTATATAAATACAGACCGACCCCCGGGACACAGCGAGCGAACGACTGAGAGAGAGAGAGAGAGGGGGCAATACATTATATAAATACAGACCCCACCCCGGACACAGCGAAAGCGAACGACTGAGAGAGAGAGAGAGGGCAATATATTATATAAATACAGACCGACTCCTCGACACAGCGAGCGAACGACTGAGAGAGAGAGAGAGAGAGGGGGGGGTAATATTATATAAATACAGACAGACCACAGACCCGATTGAGAGAGAGAGAGAGAGGGGTAGCGAAAATACAGACCCGACCCTGACACAGAGAGAGAGAGAGAGAGAGAGAGGCAATACATTATATAAATACAGACCACCCCGACACAGCGAAATAACGATCTGAGAGAGAGAGAGAGAGAGGCAATACATTATATAAATACAGACCGACCCCGGGACACAGCGAAGCTAACGACTGAGAGAGAGAGAGAGAGGCAATATTATATATAAATACAGACCGACCCACAGCGGGACACAGCGAGAGAGGCAATACATTATATAAATACAGAACGACTGAGAGAGAGAGAGAGAGAGGCAATATATTATATAAATACAGACCGAAGACTCCCCGGACACAGCGAGGGAGGCAACGACAGACCACCCCGACGAGAGAGAGAGAGAGAGAGGCATACATTATATAAATACAGACCACCCCCCGACACAGCGAAATAACGACTGAGAGAGAGAGAGAGAGGCAATACATTATATAAATACAGACCGACCCCCGGGACACAGCGAGCGAACGACTGGAGAGAGAGAGAGAGAGAGGCAATACATTATATAAATACAGACCGACCCCCGGGACACAGCGAGCGAACGACTGGAGAGAGAGAGAGAGAGAGGGCAATACATTATATAAATACAGACCGACCCCCGGGACACAGCGAGCGAACGACTGAGAGAGAGAGAGAGAGGCAATACATTATATAAATACAGACCGACCCCGGACACAGCGAGAGAACGACTGAGAGAGGGGAGAGAGAGGGGGAGGCAATACATTATATAAATACAGACCGACACAGCAGCGAATCGGAGACAGAGAGAGAGAACGACTGAGAGAGAGAGAGAGAGAGAGAGAATAGGGGGGTACATAAATACAGACCGACTTCGACACAGCGAGCGAACGACTGAGAGAGAGAGAGAGGGTAATACATTATATAAATACAGACCGACTTCTCGAAACTGAACACTGGAGAGAGAGAGAGAGAGGGGTAATATATTATATAAATACAGACCGACACCGAAAGACTCGGACACAGCGAGAGGCAATATAATAAATACAGACTGAGAGAGAGAGAGAGAGAGGCAATATTATATAAATACAGACCGACCCTCACAGGACACAGAGAGAGAGAGAGAGGCAATAACTGGAGAGAGAGAGAGAGAGGCACATTATATAAATACAGACCACCCCCGAGAGAGAGAGAGAGAGAGAGGCAATACATTATATAAATACAGACCGATACACAGCGAGCATACGACTGGAGAGAGAGAGAGAGAGAGGCAATACATTATATAAATACAGACCGACCCCCGACACAGCGAGAATGACTGAGAGAGAGAGAGAGAGGAGGCAATATTATTATATAAATACAGACCATGGAAGCCCTCAGAGGAGACAGCGAACCACCCCGACACAGCGAGACAGACAGGAGAGAGAGAGAGAGGGGCAATACATTATATAAATACAGACCGACATTTATTTACAGCGAAGGACTGAGAGAGAGAGAGGAGAGAGGGGGGGGCACGTTATATAAATACACACACATATTTGCATATAGATTATACAAAGACAGACACACACAGACAGACAGACAGACAGACAGACAGACAGAGACAGACGCGCAGACAGACAGGCAGACAGACAGGCAGAGACAGACAGACAGACAGACAGACAGACAGACAGACAGACAGGCAGACAGACAGGCAGACAGACAGGCAGACAGAGACAGACAGACTGGCTCACCGGTGATACTCCCTTCCACAGCCCCAGCAGCTTCTCTGTGCGAATCACGTTGAGGAACACGGTTACCATGCCAACGCGAGCAGACCTGAGGGAGAGAGGGGTGAGTCAGTCAGTCATTGTGATTCAGTACAGCTTACAGGACGGCGCTGCTTACTGCTGTGTGGGCTGGGCTGTGTGGGCTGGGCTGTGTGGGCTGGGCTGGGCTGGGCTGGGCTGTGTGGGCTGGGCTGTGTGGGCTGGGCTGTGTGGGCTGGGCTGGGCTGGGCTGGGCTGTGGGGCTGGGCTGGGCTGGGCTGGCTGGGCTGTGTGGGCTGGGCTGGGCTGTGTGTTATTGTGCCCACAGCAGGGCAGTCTAGTCTAGTCTATAGACTAGTACAGTGCTGTGCAGTATAGAGCAGCGCTGTGGTTTGCAGTGCAGTCCTGTGGTTTGCAGTACAGAGTGCAGTGCTGTGGTTTGCAGTGCACAGTGCAGTGCTGTGCAGTGCAGTGGTTTGCAGTGCAGTGCAGTGCACTGCTGTGGGTTGCAGTGCACAGTGCAGTGCTGTGGTTTGCAGTGCAGTGCAGTGCTGTGGTTTGCTCTGCTCTGTGCAGCACAGTCCGGTCCGGTGTGTCTCACCCGTTGTGCACACAGTTCTGTCGGGTCTGCAGCCGGGTCTTGACCAGGTCCAGAGGCTGGAAGAGAAGAGTGGAGCAGGTACCACTGAGAGACCCGCACAGAAACGCCTTGAACACGGGGTGAGCCTGAGAGAGGAGAGAGAGGAGAGGTGTGAGAGACCTTTGAACACGGGGTGAGCCTGAGAGAGGAGAGAGAGGAGAGGTGAGAGAGACCCGCACAGAAACGCCTTGAACACGGGGTGAGCCTGAGAGAGGAGAGAGAGAGAGGAGAGAGAGACCCGCACAGAAACGCCTTGAACACGGGGTGAGCCTGAGAGAGGAGAGAGAGGAGAGAGAGAGACCAAGACAGAAACGAGAACACGGGGTGAGAGAGAGGAGAGAGAGGAGAGAGAGAGAGAGAGAGAGAGAGAGAGGAGATATGAGAGAGAGGGAGGAGGAGAGAGAGAGGAGAGAGAGAGGAGATGTGAGAGCAGGGAGGAGGAGATATGAGGGAGGAGAGAAGAGAGGGAGGAGAGGAGGAGGGAGAGCAGCAGTAGCGAAGGTCAGCGTGTTTCTAAATGGATTTCTTATCTAAAGACAACAGCCGTGCAGAGCATGAGTCAGCACTCAGTCCTATCAGAGTCTATCCACACCGTGTGACCCACTGAACACAGCGTCTCACAGGAATAACACAGCGATGCTAATGACCCTGCCCACCCCACCTCTTAGAATACAAGACAAGCTATATTAGACAGTGACCCGTCTGCTCGCTCTCTCTCTCTCTCCGCAGAATGAAAATTGCACTGAAATCACCTTGTCTCGCGTTGCAATGACAGAACATCTCATCCTCTCTCTCTCTCCCTACCTTCACAAATCCCTTCTTCGCTGGCTCCTCAGAGTCTTTCGCATCCTCCATTGAATCCCAGCGTCTCGAGGAGACTTGATGCCAGAGCAGAGAACACAGAACCAGCCTGCCTGCTCTCTCATCTCACAGAGAGAGAGAGAGAGAGAGACAGAGGGGGGGCTACAGTACTGTGTGCGAGTGTGTGTGTGTGAGTCAGCAGCACAGAACCTGCCTGCTATGGTATCTCTGAGCGACAGAGAGAGAGAGAGAGAGAGAGAGAGAGAGTCTCTGTGTTTCTAGCGTGTATTACGAGAAAACACTCATACCTTAAGAGAGACAGTCAAGCAGACATATTAACTGATAGAGACAGAGTCAAGCAGACATATGAACTGATATAGAGACAGAGTCAAGCAGAGATATGAACTGATATAGAGACAGAGTCAAGCAGACATATGAACTGATATAGAGACAGAGTCAAGCATATTAACTGATAGAGACATATGAACTGATATAGAGACAGAGTCAAGCAGACATATGAACTGATATAGAGACAGAGTCAAGCAGAGATATGAACTGATATAGAGACAGAGTCAAGCAGACATATGAACTGATATAGAGACAGAGTCAAGCAGATATGAACTGATATAGAGACAGAGTCAAGCAGAGATATGAACTGATATAGAGACAGTCAAGCAGAGATATGAACTGATATAGAGACAGTCAAGCAGACATATGAACTGATATAGAGACAGAGTCAAGCAGACATATGAACTGATATAGAGACAGAGTCAAGCAGAGATATGAACTGATATAGAGACAGAGTCAAGCAGAGATATGAACTGATATAGAGACAGAGTCAAGCACATATGAACTGATATAGAGACAGTCAAGCAGACATATTAACTGATATAGAGACAGAGTCAAGCAGACATATGAACTGATATAGAGACAGAGTCCAGCAGAGATATGAACTGATATAGAGACAGAGTCCAGCAGAGATATGAACTGACATAGAGACAGAGTCAACGAGAGATATTAATTGATAGAGACAGAGTCAAGCAGACATATTAACTGATATAGAGACAGAGTCAACCAGACATATTAACTGATAGAGAGACAGGGTCGTTACGTCACGCTGTTTATAATGACTCGGGCTCAGCTGTGTTCTCTGCAAGGATTTTTTGCATCTGTAGAATTTGCTGGTCAGCGCCCAATCTCCCTGACTGCGAGACGCCTCCCAGAGCTACCGACCAATCACATCACAGTAAGAGAAGGGGGCCACCAATCACAGAGGGGGCGTGCCGGGGGGCTCGACTCACCAGCACGACATCCATTTTGCGCTGGGTCCAGAGCGCTGTGGTCAAAGCCGCGCCGGGGTCCGTGTTCATCGATAACTCCTGCGATTGATTGATTGATTGATTGATTGAGTTATCGGCGATCGATTTCTCCTTCTGGAAGATGGGATTCTATTCCCTTCTCGCGTTTTCAAGCTTCCGGTCTGAAAACAACCAAACACACCCTCCAGTTATAACTCTGTATAAATTCAGCGCGGTGGTTTCTAGACATTATAAATTATAAGATATATATATATAATTCTGTCTCAATCCTAAACTTCCGTCCGCAGCTGCTGAATCATTAAACCACCCGGGTGTTTTTAGACTCTGCCCTTTGCACAGCCGCCCCGCGTGAATGTGACACGAGGATTGCGCCACTCGGGACGTCCGAAAGGAAAAGCGTGTGGATTTAAAAAGATTTCTGCGACCCTCAAGCGACACCGTGTCCCTTTATAAACGACACACGTTAATAGATTTCAGAAGGGGGGGGGAGAGAGAGTTAATCTGCGGTTTGTGTTTTTTTCATTTTATGAAGGCGCCGTTATTTCAATTTAAAATACTAAATTAAATTACAGAACCGGGACACATGACTGACTGACTGACTGCACGTCGCGAATTAAACTCACCCGAGACGTTTCGCTGTGCATCAGAATAATGTTTTGGGGTTTTTTCTACATTATATTAATGTGGGTCATCTTGCCGGACACGCGGAATTTTGGGATAATCCGGGTCACGTCCCCTTTTAATGCAATATAAATAGGCTAACATTTAAAACTGGCCGCACAAGACTCGAGAGGGACGCGTGGTTTTAAGTAAAACGCCGTGTTTCAGTCTGTACCCTTTCTCTAAACTCAAGGGACCGCATATAAACCCACACAGAAAACACAACAGATACTAGAAAACAAAGTAACCGAAGCGACAGGTCAACATGGGGATAACACAGAACACGCATGTGCGACAATTTGTAGTTTTTACAAAATAATAATAATAATAATAATAATAATAATAATAATAATAATAATAATAATAGGAAAACACAAGGATAAAAAGGTTTTAAAAACCTCCACGATGCCTGTCGTGTCAAACAGACGGGCACAGCGGGTCGTTACATCCTTAACGATGCGGTAAAACGACATCGCAAAACACGTGCATTTAACGGTCGATTTAATGGTTGCCATGGCGTCAGCAAAAGCCTCGACGTTGATTAAAATAACTAAATCTCAAAACAAACCACCCGCTCATGAAAGTCCGTTGGAATTTGATTTCTTGTCAATTTTAAGCACTAGTTTTGAAGCCACGTCGAGTGATTTTCCCTTGAAGAAAAGTTAATTTTTTTTTTTTTGGTAAGGCTTAATTATTATTATTATTATTATTATTATTATTATTATTATTATTATTATCTCACGCTAAACCGGTTCCATAAACGTAAAAGACACATAAATCAAATAAATAAATACTTACTCCGTGCTCGAGCTGTCAAACGTCCCAGAACGCCGCCGTCATTTCCAGTTTAATGTTATTATCGATTAAAATGATTAATATATACAACTTAGACTAGACCGCTGCTACTAAAACAGAAACTTTTAATGGTCTCGCTAAATCGACGTGAGACTCAGGAAGTTCAACACAATGTTTCCCTCCGCAAAGTCAAACGGTGGTTTATCGTTATTTATTTTTTTCTGTAATATCTCATTTGAATCAAACTTCTTCCATTTATTACGTTTCAGTCCTTGTCAGTACAGAAGCAAACGTACAGCAATCAATAAATCAGGCAGTGTTGGCTGTTAGCTGCCCCAATAGAGGCTAATGATATTAGAATCGTGTTTCTCCTGTTTTGTTTTGAGTAACGCGCTGCGTTGATGCGTCAGTTTTGAACTTCACGGCTTGTTTGTGTCCCTTTGCTTTTGTATCCGTTTTATAATCCCGTCTCGACTGCTTGAACCGGTTTCAGCTGCCTCGAACCGAAATGAAAGTCATGCGAGGGGAGGGAGAGAGAGGGAGGAGAGAGAGAGAGGGAGGGAGGGAGGAGGGAGGGGGGGGAGGGAGAGGGGAGGAGGCGATGCGATGCGTGACACCTGCCGGACGAAAGGCGCCACTACAGCTGTGTGAAAAAAACAACGTTATTGCGTCATAATTATTTTTAATTTGCGTGTTTTCAAAAAAGTAGTGTGGGGCAGCACACTATTGAACAGGGGGTGGTGTTATTGGACTGAGAGGTTGGTGTTATTGGAGAGGGGGTGGGGCTATTGGACAGGGGGTTGTGTTATTGGAGAGGGGGTGGGGTTATTGGGCGGCAGTGTGGAGTAGTGGTCAGGGCTCTGGACTCTTGACCGGAGGGTCGTGGGTTCAATCCCAGGTGGGGGACACTGCTGTTGTACCCTTGAGCAAAGTACTTTACCTAGATTGCTCCAGTAAAAACCCAACTGTATAAATGGGGAATTGTATGTAAAAATAATGTGATATCTTGTAACAATTGTAAATCGCCCTGGATAAGGGCGTCTGCTGAGTTGTATATATATATGAAATAACACAAATGAAAGTTGTGACGTAAATAGGTGAGAATTATATTTATATTATTTATCATATAATGACAAAAAAAAATAATTGAGCTACTAGAAAAATTAACCGGAGTTCCAAAAGTAAATAAATAAAAAGACATTTCTGTAAAGTGGTGCATGTTAGTTCACAGCCCTTCACAGAATAAAAATAAATTAAAACATAAAATAATAACGTGATGTGATACTTCCTTTTTTTCTGCTGGTGGCGAGCAGCGAGTGTTTCTCCTGACGGTTTTAGCGACGCTTTTTAATCTTCATGACTCCGCCGGCAGTCCCGTCCCAGAGACAGCGCCGTGACGTAACTGCAGCGGTCATCGACACGCTCACAAGGGGTGCAGTGACGCCCTGTTAACCACACGAGGGCGCCAGACACGCACTCAAAGAAAATACATTTCTGTAAATAGTGTCTTATCTCCGCATGGGGAGCACCAGCGATCCTATTAATAAAGGTAATAAGAGGTGAGAGAATGGATTTTAAAGATGGTCAGCGCTCCTTTAAAGGGAGGGGCCAGCGATACTGTTAATAAAGCTAATAAGAGGTGAGAGAATGGATTTTAAAGATGGTCAGCGCTCCTTTAAAGGGAGGGGCCAGCGATACTGTTAATAAAGCTAATAAGAGGTGAGAGAATGGATTTTAAAGATGGTCAGCGCTCCTTTAAAGGGAGGGGCCAGCGATACTGTTAATAAAGCTAATAAGAGGTGAGAGAATGGATTTTAAAGATGGTCAGCGCTCCTTTAAAGGGAGGGACAAGCGATCCTGTTTATTTAACCATTTTCTTATCTCTTATTAGTTTCATAATCAAACAACCCATTGAACAATTTGAGAGAGAAGAGAACAAAAGTTGTTTTGTTTGTTGATAAACTTTATTTGTAACAAATTAGATTCAGACACTCCACTTTATTCTGCAGACACTGGCAAATGAAGGCACTTAAAACTTTTGCTGTTGTTTTTTTTAATTCCCTACAATCTTTTTTTGCATCGCCCCCTACGGGACAAAAATGGCAGTTCACTTTTTAAAAAAAATGTATTTGCCAGTTTAGACACATGATATAGATCTCAATTAAAGCATACATGTGTTGATAAGACTATCACACTACAGAAACAAAACCGTAGTAACACACAACACAGTGACCCAGTTACCCACCAGTGTATTGATTAGTGAATATTGATATATTGATTATGCATAAGCAGGTGTGTATTGTATTGAGACAAAATTAAAAACACAATAAACCATTTATCAAGTTCCCCTGAATACCCAGAGAGAGAGAGAGAGAGAGAGAGAGAGAGAGAGTCTAATCTAATCCAGTCCACTTTCATTACATCTCCTCACAGCAGAGTCTATTACAGGACCCGCTCTCCACTCTCTCTCTCTGTTAATATGAGATACAGTCGTGTGCAGATTCATCACAGAGACGAGCCGTTCTCCTCCTTTATATTATCAACCTCCCTGCATGAAAAACCTACCCCGGGTTCGAGGATTTCAACTTCCGCTCCGCTCTGGAAACGAGAGGCTCTGCTGTGTGCGAAGATGAGAGGCCGCTTGTGCTCTTTAATGAACTCGTTAAATTAACGAGGCGTCTTAAAACTTAAAATCAAAAGTCTCCTGCGGTTTGACCCGCGCTCATTTCCGCTTTACTGTTTGAAAATGAATTGCACGTCTATCAGGAGTCATCCATTTTAGAAAAATCACTGGAGTCGCCTCTTGAAGATTTTCAGCTGCAGAGGTTTGATTTCTGCACAGAAAACCGAGGCTGCAGAAGAACGAGCTGTTTGAACGAACGCGGACGCGGCTTGAAATCCCTGCTCCAGGTCACCACCCCGACACGCACACGCATCCAAACACAGAGAAAGACAGACAGGACGTTTCATATGTTTAAGCTTTATTTTCTTCAATATATATATTTTTTTTGGTCCGGTTTTATTTGAGAGATACACACAAAGTGATGAGAGAGAGATAAGAGAAGGAGGAGAGAATTTAACATTCAAATCAGATGCATCACTTTGATTTTATTGTTACAGCGAAAAAGACGAGTTTTTTTAAAAAAAATAGAACCCAATTCTAGAATCTTGAATCCAGTTCTAGCTCTAGAACCCAGCTTACGTCATTCCAGAACATCATAGATTTTTTTTAAGCTTCTACCCGCTACAAAACAACAAATTAAAAATAATAATAATCTTGCAAAGTCAAATCCTCCGAAGGCAACGCTACCTCTAGCAGCTGATCAGCAGAAGCTGCTGTTTTAAACACCTGTCCTTGACATTGTATTTAAAACACGTCAGAAAAACCTGAAAGTGGCAACAATAGGACTCCTGAGATTCTGTGAATCCAAAAAGGACGGAAATGACTTAGAAAAAAAAACACGAGGTTTAGGAAACTGCATCCAGCGGCAGCCATCTTGGCTCAAGCTTGCTCACAGACTCCCACACCCCACAGCGTCCCGAGTGGAGCCGCAATGGCGGCAGTTCCACACAACCGACAAAAGAGAGAAATTACCTCATTGTCAAAATCAATTCTCATTGTCAATCAATATTGTAAATCATCATCATTATATATAGTTGAGCTTTGAAAATAGACGGTACAGCATAGAGATTTATAAATTTGATTGTACATCACAAGCAAGCTCTTTAAGATTAGTCCTTTTAAAAAAAAAAAGGACTAGGAATCGCTTGTAAAACCTTGAAAAACAAAAAAGGCTTGAAAAAAATCAGAAATATATATATATATATTTTAAGCAGTGTGGAGCTGTAGAATGAGAAGAGGGTGCCGTGCCGTGTTCAGCCACTAGAGGGTGGTGTGGTGCAGGCAGTGTGCAGCAGCAGCAGCAGGCTGTGGGCTCCCTCTCTTTCTGTTTTGGAGTCTCCCGCGGGCTCCGTCTTGCCGTCGGTCTCGTCGTCGGAGAGTTCATCGGCTCCCTTGCGGCCGGCGAGGCGACGCACAGTGAAGGGAAGATCGCCGCGCCTGAGAGAGAGAGAGAGAGAGAGAGAGAGAGAGAGAGAGAGAGAGAAAGAGAGAGAGAAAGAAAGAGGAGAGAGGAGAGGAGGGAGGGAGGGGAGAGGAGGGGAGGAGGGGAGGGGGGGGGAGGGGGGAGAGGAGGGGAGAGGAGGGGAGGAGGGGGGAGGGAGAGGGATTGAGAAAGGGGAGAGAGGGGAAGGGGAGGGGGAGGGGGAGAGGAGGGAGAGAGGAGAGAGGAGAGGAGAGGAGGAGAGAGGAGAGAGAGAGAGAGAGAGGAGAGAGAGAGGAGAGAGGAGAGAGAGAGGAGAGGAGAGAGGGAGGAGGGGAGAGAGGAGAGAGGAGAGAGATTGATCAGTATTGATCAGCTGCAGTGTTGTATTGTGTCTGTGCTTCACTGTTCACGGTCTCTGCCGTGTCTCCCAGCCCTGTATCTTATCGTATGGTGTCTCTGTCTCACCTCAGCTTGCTCTTCAGCAGGCTGACCTCCCTGTTCATGGTCTCTGCCGTGTCGCTCACGTCCTCCAGCTCGCGCTGCAGCTTCCTCCTCGTGGCGTTCGCTCGCTGCGCCTCCTCCTCTGCCTCCTCCAGCTGCCTCTTCAGCTGCTTCGTGCGGGTGTTCGCCTTCTCCGCCTGGAGAGAGAGAGAGTGTTGAAGAGATCCGAGATCTTGTATGTAAATATGTCTCTGTGAATCTCTCTCCCGTCTCTATTCTCTCTGTACCTCTCTCTATACAGTGCTCTCTCTCTCTCTCTCTCTCTCTCTCTCTCTCTCTCGTCTACAGGACATGCCTCCTCCCCTCTCTCTCTCCTCGCCTCTCTCTCTCTCTCCCCCTGTCTACAGGACAGTGCCCCTCTCTCTCTCTCCCCGTCTACAGGACAGTGCCCCTCTCTCTCTCCCCGTCCCCAGGACGGTGCCCCTCTCTCCCCCGTCTGGTTCAATGCCTCTCTCCCCGTCTACAGGACAGCCGTCTCTCCCCGTCTACAGGACAGCGCCCCTCTCTCCCGCTCTCTCTGCTCTCCCGAGAGAGAGAGAGACTCCTGGTCCTTGACACTCAGGGTTAGTCTCTGTCTCCACCTCTCCCCTGAGACCTCCTTCAGAGAGAGTCTCTCTTTCTCGAGAGAGAGGCAGCCTGTCTCTCCCTGCGGGGAGAGAGAGAGAGAGGAGGGAAGAGAGAGAGAGGGAGAGATAGGAGAGAAGGAGGGGACCAGGGGCTCTCCTCTGAGACAGCCTGTCCCCCCTGAGGAGGAGAGGGGAGAGGAGAGGAGAGAAGGAGAGGGGGAGGAGAGAGCAGAGAAGGAGGGGAGGGGTCTCCGGTGCATCGGTTTCTCTCGCTCTCTCCAGTGCAGAGGAGAGGAGGGGTCTCAGGTTTCTCTCGCTCTCTCCTCACCTCGTCTCCAGGTCCAGCTGCTCCTCTAGCTGTGCGATCTTGGCCTCCAGGGCGGCGATGGCGGTCTTGTATTTGGACTTCACGGCCCCTTCCATCTCGCTCAGCTTCAGCTTCAGCTCCTTGGTCTGACGCTCCAGCTGCTGACGAGCGTTCTCCAGCTTCTGAGCACTGCTGCGCTCCGCTCCCAGCTCCGTGGTCAACTGGTCAGACTGGGAGGGGAGGAGGGGGTTAACACACACACGGAGTCACGGACGACGAGCGGCAGAGAGCTACAGCTGTGGCCAAAGTGTCGCATCACCTTATTAGAATGAAATTAAAAATCGCTCCCGAACGGAATGATGTCCTGCGTTCGTTATCTTGCTCTTAATTGAATTTGATCTCATTTGCTGCTGATTCGATTGTGTTTTCTAACAGCTCTGATCTGCGAGACTCTGTGCTGAGATATTTTATAACAATTGTAAGCTGCCCTGGATAAGGGCGTCTGCCAAGAAATAATAATAATAATAATAATAATAATAATAATAATGGCTTCAAAAAGTGGTGGCTCTGGGTCGGAGGGGTGGGGGGTTGCTAGGTTACCTGCAGGGTGGCTAGGTTCCAGGGGTGGGGGTTGCTAGGTTACCTGCAGGGTTGCTAGGTTACCTGCAGGGTTGCTAGGTTACCTGCAGGGTGGCTCTGGGTCAGAGGGGTAGGGGTTGCTAGGTTACCTGCAGGGTGGCTCTGGGTCGGGGGGTGGGGGTTGCTAGGTTACCTGCAGGGTGGCTAGGTTCCAGGGTTGCTAGGTTACCTGCAGGGTGGCTCTCCTCAGACGGTCGTTCACCAGCTCAGTGTTTCCCTGCTCCTCCTCCAACTCCTCTTCCAGCTGAGCGATGCGAGCCTCCAGCCTCCTCTTCTCATCCACCGCGAGGGAGCTGAAACAGAGACAGAGAGAGAGAGAGAGAGAGAGTTACACAGAGATACAGAGTTACACACACACAGATACACAGGGTTACACAGGATGCACACAGAATCCGCTTCTCAGAGAGAGAGAGAGAGAGAGAGAGAGAGAGAGAGAGAGAGAGAGATAGAGACATAGAGAGACACAGAGACAGAGAGAGAGAGGGTTACAGAGAGAGAGAGAGAGAGAGAGAGAGAGAGAGAGAGAGAGAGAGAGAGAGAGTTACATAGACACACACACAGAGTTACACACACACAGATACACAGGGTTACACAGAGATGCACACAGAATCCGCTTCTCAGAGAGAGAAAGAGAGAGACAGAACCATCGCACGGTGCAAACAGAAACTCAAATGCTGGGGTGCAGTTGCAGGCTCTCACCCCTTGGAGGCGTTGTTGCTGAGCTCCTCAGCCAGCTCGTCTCTCTCCTGCTGGGCGTGGCGCCGGGCTCTCTCTGCAGCAGCGAGGTCCTGGAGAGAGAGGGAGGGAGGGAGGAGGAGAGAAAGATATTTAAAACGAACCTCTGCTCTCACGGAAGACCGATCTCCTTGATTAATAAGGACTGCAAACTACTTACAAAAACACAAATTTACTAGTGTGGGACCTGGTTCATAGTGATAGATAGATATATATCTTCAAACTTCAAAAGAAATTCAAAGCCAAAATTTCCTCACCTCCTGCATCTGGATCATGTCGGCCTCCATGGCTTTGACCTTCTTCTCGTTCTCCTTGGCCTGGGTGAGGATCTCCTCGCGGGACACACGCGTGTCATCCAGCTCCCGAAGAACATCCTTCATCTGGGCCTGAGAGAGAAAGAGAGCGAGAGAGAGCGCGATAGAGAGAGCGAGAGAGAGAGACAAGATTTATAAAGACTTTGCACTGACTCTCACACAGTGCAGACTCCCTATTCTAAACTCTATTAGTATATCCACTCTCTCTCTCTGACTCCCTGGCTGGGTTACCTGCAGTTTCTTCAGCTGTTTCATGGCCTCCTCTCTGCCCTTGTTGGCTGCGTCGATCTGCGCCTCCAGGTCCTTGAAGTCCAGCTCCAGCTTCTTCCGAGTCGCCATGGCCAGCGAGCGCTGCTTCCGCTCATCCTCCAGCTCCAGCTCCATCTCCCGCACCTGTCAATCAAGCAACCCATCAAATCAAATCATCACTCCAAATCAATCAATCCACACACAGGCATCGCTTCATCTCCCAGACCAGGGCGAGAATCAAAGAGTTCAGTTTTGCGTTGGGTTGATGCGTCAAAGGGAACAGTCGGTCCGTCTCTCTCGGCGTCTCCGTCTCACCTGTTTGAGCAGCTGCTTCCTCTTGTCCTCGTTCTGCTCGTCTCGCCCCTGCAGGTCCCGGTCGAACTGGCTCTTCAGGGCCTGCATGTTCACCTCCAGCCTCAGCTTGGCGTCCTCGGTGGCCTGGAGCTCGTCCTCCAGCTCCTCCAGCTGGGTCTTCATCTCCTCCGCCTGCTGCTCCAGAGCGCGCTTCGCCTTCTCCAGCTCGTGGACCTGGGAGGACAGAGAGACAGAGACAGAGAGGAGAGGAGAGGAGAGGAGGAGAGAGAGAGGGAGGAGAGAGAATCAGGAGATGTAAAACATATTCTTACACTCTGGCCGACATCGTCCTGGACTCCCACGTGGTTCTATTGAGATAGACAGACAGACAGACAGACAGACACAGAGAGAGAGACAGACAGACAGACAGAGATACACAGACAGAGAGAGATATGTATAGAGATGTACAGACACAGAGAGAGATGTACAGACAGATGGATGTTCAGAGAGACACCGAGAGAGGTGTTTCCAGAGAGACACGAGAGGGTGTGGGAGAGACAGAGAGACAGAGACAGAGAGGATCTCAGAGAGATGTAAAGAGACACAGAGAGTGGTGTCAGAGACACAGAGGCCGACAGACAGAGAGACTGAGACTCCCAGTGGTTCACAGAGAGACAGACAGACAGACAGACAGACAGAGATACGTACAGAGATAGATAGAGATGTACACAGACAGAGAGACAGATGTACAGAGACACAGAGAGAGATGTACAGACAGATGGATGCTCTTACACTCTTTCCCACGTCGTCCTTGACCCCCACCAGGTCCTCCATCTCCGTGCGAAGCTGCTTGTTGAGTCTCTCCAGCTCTGCCGCGTGCTCGTTCGCCCCTTCCAGCGCGCGGGTGAGAGACAGAGCCTTCGTCTCCTTCTCCCTCGCCTCCGCCTCAGCCTGGTCCCGCTGCTCCGCGTGCTTCACCGAGATCGCCTTCTCCTCCGCCAGCATCTAGAGAGGAGAGGAGAGAGGAGAGAGGAGTGAATACAGAGCCAGCCTTCTCCTCCGCCAGCATCTAGAGAGCGAGAGAGAGACAGACAGAGGGGAGAGGAGAGAGAGAGAGAGAGAGAGAGAGGAGAGAGGAGGAACACAGAGCCACCCTTCTCCTCCGCCAGCATCTAGACAGCGAGAGACAGACAGACAGAGGGGAGAGGAGGAGAGGAGAGAGGTTTGAATACAGAGCCAGCCTTCTCCTCCCCTCAGCCTCTGCAGAAGCGTTGGGTTGTCTCGTACCTGGTCAAACTTCTTCTGCTTCTTCTCCAGGTTGGAGACGATCTGTCTCAGGTGGTCCTGGTCCACGAGCAGGTCATCCAGCTCCTGCTGAAGACGGTTCTTGGTCTTGTCCAGCTTGTCGAAGCTGCTGCTCTTCTCCTCCAGAGCCTGGTGCACCGACTCCAGCTCCTTCTGGAGCTTCTTCTTGGAGTCCTCCACAGCTTCCAGAGAGCCCGAGCTCTCCTCCACCCGCTTCTTCAGCTCCGACATCTACAGAGAGGAGAGGAAGAGAGAGAGTGAGAGGAGACACAGCTTCCAGAGAGCCCGAGCTCTCCTCCACCCGCTTCTTCAGCTCCGACATCTACAGAGAGGAGAGGAAGAGAGAGAGTGAGAGGAGACACAGCTTCCAGAGAGCCCGAGCTCTCCTCCACCCGCTTCTTCAGCTCCGACATCTACAGAGAGAGGAGAGGAAGAGAGTGAGAGAGAGGAGACACAGCTTCCAGAGAGCCCGAGCTCTCCTCCACCCGCTTCTTCAGCTCCGACATCTAGAGAGGAGAGAGGAGTGAAGTGTAGACAGTGTTGCAGTGTATACAGACCGCAGTTTAGATAGCCAGTGTACCTGGGACTGCAGTGTTAAGTTCTGCTTCTCCAGGCTCCTCTTCGCCTCCTCCTCTTCCTCCAGCTGCTCTTTCAGGCTGTTGTGTTGATCCTCCATCTGCTTGAGGCGAGTGGAGAACGAAAGCTTCTGGCGCGTCTCCTCCTGGAGGAGCAACTGTAGAGGAGAGGAGGAGAGGAGGTTAGGAGGAGAGGAGGAGGAGGAGAGGGGGTTAGGAGGAGGAGGAGAGGGGTTAGGAGGAGAGGAGGGGAGGGGGGGTGAGGAGGAGAAGGAGAGGGGGTTAGGAGGAGAGGAGAAGGACAGGGGGTTAGGAGGAGAAGGGGTTAGGAGGAGGAGGAGGAGGAGGAGGGTGAGGAGGAGGAGGAGGAGGAGGAGGAGGAGGAGGAGGAGGAGAGACAGCCGCTCTCCCAGGACTCTGCTCTCCCACGGTTTTCTACGGAGGTCAGCTGTTCTGTTATTTACTCAATAACGGTACAGCCAATAACGCACAGGGGGGGTACTGAGACACACAGGGGATGATTCGCCATCTCGTGTGGAGTCCGTCCGTCCGTCTTACCTGAGTGTCCTGCAGTTGGGACTCCACGGTGGAGCAGTCTTTCGACGCCTTGAGGGACTTGAGTTCCACTTCACTGAGAACTCCAGAGACATTGTCCAGCTCCGTCTGAGAGAGAGAGAGGAGAGAGAGAGAGAGAGAGAGAGAGAGAGAGAGAGAGAGAGAGAGAGAGAGAGAGAGAGAGAGAGAGAGAGAAAGACAAAGTCAGTTAAACACAAGTTAACGCAGTTTTGCATTTTAAAAGTCCAGTTTAGCCCTTGATGTTATTTGAATTCCCTGGATGGATTCTCTCTCCTCCCTGCGTTTTCATTTTGAAACCTCGCACAGCTGGCCTCGGTTCTCTCTCGCACCCGCGTCCCCGCGCTCTCTCCCTCACCTGTATCTTGTGCGCTCGCTCCGCCAGCTCGGCCTTGCTCTTCTCGCTCTCGCTCAGTTTCAGCTGGAGTTCCTGCACCAGCGTCTCTGCTTTCTTGCGCCGGTTCTCCGAGTCTCCCTTGCTCTGCTGCAGCAGCTTCAGCTCCCCCGCCAGCTCATCCCGCTCGCTCTCCAGAGACATCTTCACCTTCTCCACGTTCAGCTTCAGCTGAGCCGCGGAACCAGGGAGGGGAGAGGGGAGAGAGAGAAGGGAGAGAGGAGAGAGAGAGAGAGGAGGGAGAGGAGAGAGGGGAAATAGAGGAGGGGAGAGGGGAAAGAGAGGAGGGGAGAGGGGAAAGAGAGGAGGGGGAGAGAGAGAGAGAAAGAGAGAGAGAAGGGAGAAGGGAGAAGGGAGACACAGATAGAGAGGGAGGGAGAGGGGAGAGAGGAGAGAGAGAGGAGGAGAGGAGGAGAGAGAGGAGAGAGAGAGAGGGAGAAGGAGAGAAGGGAGAGAGGAGGAGGAGGGGAGAGAGGAGAGAGAGAGAAGGGAGAAGGGAGAGGGAGAGGGGAGAGGGAGAGAGGAGAGCAGAGAGGGAGACACACAGATAGAGGGAGGGAGAGAGGAGAGAGGAGAGGGGAGAGGGGAGAGAGAGGGAGAGAGAGAGAGGGGAGAGGAGAGGAGAAAGAGAGGAGGGGAGGGGAAAGAGAGGAGGGGAGAGGAGAGAGAGAGGGGGGGGGAGAGGAGGGAGGGGAGAGAGAGAAAGGGAGAGAGAGGAGAGAGGGGGGGAGAGAGAGAGGGGAGAGAGGAGAGAGAGAGGGAGGAGAGAGATAGAGAGAGGGAGAGAGGGGAGAGAGGGGAGAGGGAAGAGAAGGAGGGGAGGGAGAGAGACACACAGATAGAAAGAGGGAGGGAGAGAGGGAGGGAGGGAGAGAGAAGAGAGAGAGGAGGGGAGAGAAGAGAGCAGAGAGGGAGACAGATAGAGAGAGGGAGGGAGAGGGGAGGAGAGAGAGAGAGGAGAGGAGAGGGGAGAGAGGAGAGCAGAGAGGGAGACACACAGAGCGGGAGAGAGAGAGGGGAGAGGGGAGGGGAGACACACAGAGAGGGGGAGAGGAGAGAGACACAGAGGAGAGAGAGGAGAGAGGAGAGAGAGGAGAGGATGATTTCACAAGTATAGGCGTGTAAAGTGTTGTAATGTATTACACTGTACTGCATGATATCGCACTGTACTGTACAGCAGTGTGCAGTGTACTGTATTGCAGTGTACTGTATTGTATTGTATTACATTGTACTGTATCACAGTGCAGTGCATCGTATGGTATGGCATGGTATGTACCCTCTTGCTCTGCTCCAGTTGCTCTCCCAGTTGCTCCAGTGCCTGCGAGTGTTTCTGTCTCAGCTCCTGCACCTGCGCCTCGTGGCTCTTTGCCTCGTCATCGAGCACGCGTTTCAGCTGAGTCACCTCCGTCTCGCGCTTCGATCTAGAGACAGACGGGGCGGGGGGGGACAGAGACAGGAGACGGACCGGGTTACACACACACGGACCGGGGCTCACAGTGCTCTGGACTCTGGTAACCAGTGTGGAGGGTGTGGGGAGGGGGTAGGGGTATTGATTGGGAGGGTGTGGAGGGGTAGGGGTATTGGGAGGGGGTAGAGGTATTGATTGGGAGGGTGTGGAGGGTAGGGGTATTGGGAGGGGGTAGTTTAGTTACCTCAGCTCTTGCTGCACTGCAGTGGAGTCCAGCGTGTCTCTTCACTGTGTGGAGGGGGTAGGGGTATTGGGAGGGGGTAGTTTAGTTACCTCAGCTCTTGCTGCGCTGCAGTGGAGTCCAGCGTGTCTCTTCACTGTGTGGAGGGGGTAGTGAGGGTGTGGAGGGGGTAGAGGTATTGATTGGGAGGGTGTGGAGGGGGTAGGGGTATTGGGAGGAGGTAGAGGTATTGATTGGGAGGGTGTGGAGGGGGTAGGGGTATTGGGAGGGGGTAGTTTAGTTACCTCAGCTCTTGCTGTGCTGCAGTGGAGTCCAGCGTATCCTCCAGCTCTGTCTTCAGCGCCTCCAGCTCCTCTCCCAGATCCCTCTTCTGTTTCTCCGCCTTGTTCCGGGCGCCTCGCTCCGCCTCCAGGTCCTCCTGCAGCTCGGAGAGCTGAGACTCGAGCTCTCGAACCTTCTTCTGAGCCACGTTCTTCTGAGAGGCCTCCTCCTCGATCCTGGGGTAGAAAAACCATTCATAAATAAAACAGGGCTGGGAATCAGACTCCCTATTGCACAGCAGTGTGATCCAATCCAGGTTTTACTGCTACCAGCTTGATCAGCCCCCAGTGTGTCTCGCTAACAAGCTCAGGTGTGTCTGATTATTAAACTCCTAGTGAAACCAGGACTGGATCACACTGCTGTGGAGCGGGAGTCCTGTTTCCATCGCTGTGATTATTACACGGTAAAACGAACCCTTGTAAAAACATCCTCCCATAGTAAAAGCAAACTTTAAAAAGGGGCTAAACTCTGCTCCCGGCCAGCGAGGGGGGGCCTGGAGGGGAGGGATGGAGGGGGGGTCCTGGAGGGGAGGAATGGAGGGGAGGGATGGAGGGGGGGTCCTGGAGGGGGGATGGAGGGGGGGTCCTGGAGGGGAGGGATGGAGAGGGGGTCCTGGAGAGAGGGAGGTTTCCTCTCACCTGGCCAGCGCTGCCTGCAGCTCCTCCTCTTTCTTGGCGAGCTGGAGTCGGAGCTCGGCGATCTGCGCCTGCAGCTCAGCGATCTGGTCGTGCAGGTCGGTGGAGTCTCCCTCCAGCTTGCGTCTCGTCTTCTCCAGCTCCTGTCTCTGCTTCTCCTCGCGCCGCAGACGGTCTGGAGGGACAGGGGACAGGGGGAGTCAACAAAAAACGCAGAGAGAGAGAGATAGAGGGGACAGGGGGACGTGAACGAGCAGCGAGACTCTGTCTCTCTCACCCTCCAGCTCTGTGATCATGGTCTCATGCTTGTTCTTCAGCTTGGCGAGACTCTTCGATTTCTCCTCCTCCTCGGCCAGGTTTGTGGTGAACTCAGAAACCCTCTCCTCTAGAAGCTTCTTCTCCTGGAGACAGACAGAGACACCGCAGGTCAGAGACAGCACAGCTCGGCTCAGGTCTAGTATTGAAACTACCTGGAGTTTGAGCAGGGTTACAAACTCACACTAGCCCTGCTGCTGCTGCACCCAGTCCTGGGGTTCAGAGCTCCCCTCAATGAAGTCTAGTATTATTAATATTGAAATGATCAGGAGCCAGGAGTTTGAGCAGGGTTACAAACTCACACTAGCCCTGCTGCTGCTGCTGCTGCTCAGAGCTCAATGAAGTTCTCTATGGCACTCTCCCGGTCCCCCCCTCCCTCACTGGTGTTACTGGTCTCTCACCTTGGCCAGTTTGGTGTTCTGGTCCTCCAGCACGATCACGTCCTCCTCGATCTTCTTCATCTTGGCCTCGGTCGTCACTTTCTCGAGCTGCAGCTTCTGACGAGCAGCTTCCTCCTCATCCAGCTGAGCCTCGAGGTCCTGACAGAGGGAGGAGAGGAGGAGGGGTGAGAGGAGAGGAGGAGGGGTGAGAGAGGGAGGAGAGGAGGGGTGAGAGGGGGAGGAGAGGAGGGAGGAGAGGAGGAGAGGTGAGAGGGAGGAGAGGAGGGGTGAGAGGGAGGGAGGGAGGGGTTAGATTAGAGGATTTAGATTTGAGAGAAGGGTCAGGATTAGAGAGGGAGGGGTTTAGATTAGAGGAAAGGGGCAGGATTAGAGGGGGAGGGGAGGAGGTGTTAGAGGGGGCAGGGCAAGAGAGGAAGGGTTTAGATTAGAGGATTTAGGTTAGAGAGAAGGGGCAGGATTACAGAGGGGATGGGGTTAGAGGGGGCAGGATTACAGAGGGGCGGGGTTAAAGGGGAGGGGTTAAAGAGAGGGGGCGGGGCTGATCAGGTCACAGCGTTCGACTCACGACGATGTTCTGCTGCATCTTCTTCTTGTCGTTCTGCAGCTGCTGCGCCCGCTCCTCCTCCTCCTCCACCCGCGCCTCCAGGTCGTGCAGAATCTCCTCCAGTTCCTGTTTCTTGGCCGCCAGCCGTGCCCTCATTTCCTCCGCCTCGGCACACAGCTCCGTCTCGGCCTGCAACTGCTCCTGCAGCTGCAGCTTCTCGGCAGACAGCTAGGGGGCGCCAGACAAGCAGGATTAATACAGGAGAGCCTGCAACTGAACTGCTCCGAACACATAGCGATGCACACACTGAACCAGACAGCTAGGGGGCGCCAGACAAGCAGGATTAATGTATTGACGGGGCAGGGCTGTGTTAGCAATGCGTTCTCTCTCTGTTTGCAATGCTCTCTCTCTCTCTCACCTGCTGCTGCTTGCTCTCCATTTCAACCAGCAGCTCCTCAGCCTGCTGCTGCCTCTCTTTGGTTTTCATCAGCTCCTCGTCCTTCGCCAGCATCTCCTCCTCCTGCCTGCTCACCTGCAGCAGCGGCTTCACCTGAGAGAGAGAGGAGAGAGGAGAGGAGAGAGGAGAGGGGAGGTTAACGACTCACCTGAGACAGAAAGCCCTCACAAACACACACCTGAGGACAGGTAACCCTCACACACACACCTGGAGGACAGGTAACCCTCACACACACACGGAGGACAGGTAACCCTCACACACACACACCTGGAGGACAGATAACCCTCACACACACACCTGGAGGACAGGTAACCCTCACACACACACCTGGAGGACAGGTAACCCTCACACACACACACACACACCTGGAGGACAGGTAACCCTCACACACACACACCTGGAGGACAGATAACCCTCACACACACACACACACACACACACACACACCACCCACCTGGAGGACAGGTAACCCTCACACACACCCACCTGGAGGACAGGTAACCTTCACACACACACCCACCTGGAGGACAGGTAACCCTCACACACACACACCCACCTGGAGGACAGGTAACCTTCACACACACACACCCACCTGGAGGACAGGTAACCCTCACACACACACACACACACACACACCTGGAGGACAGGTAACCCACACACACACACACACCTGGAGACCTGAGACAGGTAACCCTCACACACACACACACCTGAGGACAGGTAACCCTCACACACACACACACACACCCGGAGGACAGGTAACCTCACACACACACACACACACCTGGAGGACAGGTAACCCTCACACACACACACCTGGAGGACAGGTAACCCTCACACACACACACACTGGAGGACAGGTAACCCTCACACACACACACACCTGGAGGACAGGTAACCCTCACACACACACACACACACACACAC
Source organism: Huso huso (assembly GCA_036884735.1). Taxonomy (NCBI): domain Eukaryota; kingdom Metazoa; phylum Chordata; class Actinopteri; order Acipenseriformes; family Acipenseridae; genus Huso; species Huso huso. Next base: position 156,132 of record CM072692.1, read on the forward strand.
ACACACACACACACACCTGGAGGACAGGTAACCCTCACACACACACCTGGAGGACAGGTAACCCTCACACACACACCCCCCTGGAGGACAGGTAACCCTCACACACACACACACACCTGGAGGACAGGTAACCCTCACACACACACACACCCTGGAGGACAGGTAACCCTCACACACACACACACACCTTGGGAGGACAGGTAAGACTCACACACACACACCTGGAGGACAGGTAACCTCTCACACACACACACACACCTGGAGGACAGATAACCCCCACACACACACCTGGAGGACAGGTAACCCTCACACACACACACACACACCTGGAGAGACAGGTAAGAGAGAGACACACACACACCGGGAGGACAGGTAACCCTCACACACACACACACCTGGGGACAGGTAACCCTAGCACACACACACCTGGAGGACAGGTAACCCTCACACACACACACACCTGGGTTTTTAGGACAGGTAACCCTCACACACACACACACACACCTGGGAGAACCCACACACAAGAGTCCAGAGCCCTGACCACACACACACACACCCTGGTAGGGACTCTCTGGTAACCACTGCCAGTGCGCAGCTTCACACACACACCTGGAGGACAGGGGTGAGCTGCTTCACACACACACAAACCCTCCAGGTGAGGTAGGACCCCGACCGAAAAAGACACCTGATGTCCGAGGACCCCAGATTTAAGAGCCCCAATCCAAAGCCATGTCTCATTATTTTTACACACACACACACCACACCTGAGCCAGGTACCTCAGCTCAGGAGCTCAAAGCTGCTGAATAATGTTCCTTGTTAACAGTCTCCACCACTGCCAGAATGAACTCCCTCAGCTTCATAGAGTCCAATGAAAGCTGCTGAATAATGTTCCTTGTTAACAGTTGGGATCCAGCTCCATCACCCCTCATGAATGAACTCCAGAGAGACAGAGAGAGAGTCCAATGAAAGCTGCTGAATAATGTTCCCTTGTTAACATATTGAATTCCACCCCTCTATATAGGCTGAATCCCCAGCTCCTAGAGTCCAATGAAAGCTGCTGAATAATGTTCCTTGTTAACATATTGAATTCCACCCCTCTATATAGAATGAACTCCCTCAGCTTCATAGAGTCCAATGAAAGCTGCTGAATAATGTTCCCTTGTTAACATATTGAATTCCACCCCCTATATATAGAATGAACTCCCCCAGCTTATAGAGTCCAATGAAAGCTGAGTTCCCTTGTTAACATATTGAATTCCACCCCTCTCTATATAGAATGAACTAATCAGCTCATAGAGTCCAATGA
>CM072692.1:162438-172438 GCA_036884735.1 Huso huso
TATCGCATCTCAAAAAGGACAGCGAGGCGTTCCTAATGAAGTGTCACGCGGCTGCGTGTGGATAAGGAGGAGTCGGGACCCTACCATCCTTCCAGAGCTCGGACACAAACTTGTCCGTGGATTGGTTGAGCAGCGTGGCCACGTTGTCATTGAGGGGGTCCATGTTCTTAGTGAGCCAGTCGTCTGCTTTGTAATCCACCTGAGAGAGGAGAGGAGGAGGGGAGAGAGGAGGAGAGGAGAGGAAGGGAGGAGGAGGAGGAGGAGAGGAGGGGGAGAGGGGGAGGGGAAGAGAGGGGGGAGGGGAGAGGAGGGGGAAGGAGGAGGGGGGGAGGAGGAGAGGGGGGAGGGGAAGGGAGGAGAGAGGAGGGGAAGGGAGAGAGAGAGAGGAAGAGAGAGAGAGGAGAGAGAGAGAGAGGAGGAGGGGAGAGGAGGGGAGGAAGAGGTAGAGGAGAGAGGAGGGAGGAGGAGGAGGGAGGAGAGGAGAGGGAGGAGGAGAGGGAGGAGGGAAGAGGAGGAGAGGGGAGGAGGAAGAGGAGGAGAGGGGAGGGGAGAGAGGGGAAAGGAGAGAGGAGAGGGGAGGAGAGAAGAGGAGGGAGGAGGAGGAGAGGAGAGGGAGAGAGGGGGAGAGAGAGCAGAGGAGAGAGGAGAGGAGAGAGGAGAGACCGATCTCCTTGATTAATAAGGACTGTAAACTACTTACAAATACATTTTTTTACAAAAACTGACAAATGGCAACAAACTCACAAAATAAAAAGTATTTTTTGCTCCAAGTACCGGGTGCGTCTCCATCCGATCGCGTTGAGAGCGCGTTTCATCCTCTTGCACTCTTTGTAGGACAGACCCTCCCTCAAACACAGCAGCAGCCCTCTCTCCCTCTCCCTCCATGTCCCTCCCCTGTCCCCCCCTGTCCCCTCTCACCTTGCCCGCGTAGTGGATGATGCAGAAGTCCGCCTTGTCCTTCAGCTGTTTGGGTTTCTGGAACTTGGGGTGAGTTCCCTGCTCCTGAACCACCTTCTCAACGAAGGTCTTGTCCGTGGCTTTGGGGAACCAGCACTCCTCATCCAGCAGAGCCAGGACTCCGGGGGGGCTGGCCTGGGGGGGGAGAGGAGATGGGTTAGAGAAGAGAGGAAAAAACACAGACAGGGTTACAAAGACCTCCCCTCCCTCTCTCTCCCTCTCCCCCACACTCACCGGCTTCTCTATGAGGTCGATGCAGGGCTGCAGGTCCAGTCCGGGTCGGTGAAGCTCCACCGATGCCCTCCTGCGCCAACCACACCCTCCTCCCACACTCCAGGATGAACATGGTGTGGTTGAAGAGCTGCTGCAGAAGCTCCACCAATTCTCGTGGTAACCCTCCTGTTGATGCAGAGCTGCCCCTCAAGGAGTTCAGCTGAGGAGGAGGAGGAGGAGGAGGAGGAGAACGAAAAAAAAATGAAACACAAAACCTGAAACAGAAACAACCTCCCGCCTCCCAGGAGGAGGAAATGAAAAAAAACAGCTGCTGCAACTTCACACTAAAAAATACAAGAGAGTCGAACTCAAAAACACCAACTGGAACTTCACACCCCCATGATCCCCCATCCCTCTCCCCCTAACCCCAACCAACCCCCTCTTCCCTAACCCCAACCAACCCCATCCCCCTCTCCCTCTAACCCCAACCAACCCCATCCCCCTCCCCTCTCCCTCCCCAACTAACCCCATCCCCCCTCTCCTTAACCCCCTCCCTAACCCTCCCCCCCATCCCCCCTAACCCCCACCCCACCTCACCCCACCCCTCTCTGCCTCCCTCTAACCCCATCCCTCTCCCTCACCCCATCCCCCCATCCCCCTCCTCAAGCCCACCCCCCCTGTCCAGGATCCCGATGAAGGAGGCTCCCTGCCTCTTGGTCTTGTCCAGGGCTTTGTTGATCCCTCTCCCCCAGCCAGCCCCAAGAGCCTCGAGGTGGCCTTGGCCTCAACCTCCAGGATCCTCGGCCTCCCTCTAATCCGCCTGCTCCTTCGTCTGAGCCTTCTGCACGTAGTCCCGGCCCACCTTGATCCGCGGAGACAGGATCGCGCGGCTGAAATCCGTCACGCTCATCCCCATGAGGTGACACAGCTTCTGAGCGGCTGGGGGAGAGGAGACAGGGGGTTAGGAGGAGAGGAGAGAGGGGGGGGTTAGGAGGAGAGGAGAGAGGGGGGGTTAGGAGGAGAGGAGAGGGGGAGAGCAGAGAGTGAGAGGAGAGGGAGAGAGGGTTAGGAGGAGAGAGGGGGGAGGGAGGAGGGGGTCCGAGGAGAGAGGGGGTTTGGAGGAGAGGGAGAGAGAAGGTTAGGAAGAGAGGGGGTTACGAGGAGAGGGGAAGAGGGAGGTTAGGGGAGGAGGGGGAGTGAGACAGAGAGAGAGAGGAGAGGAGACAGAGGGGTGAGAAGGGAGAGGAAAGAGGGAGAGCAGGGGTTAGAGGAGAGGAGAAAGAAAGAGGAGTTAGGAGAAGAGGCTAGAGAGAGGAGAAAGATTAGAGGAGAGAGGCGAGAGAAAGAGAGGAAAGAGGAGTGAAGGCATGCAGCTCACCTGTGTTGTCAGGCATGCTGGCCTGGTCAGTGTTTCTCTCCTTCTTGAAAGAAATGTTTCCCAACTGAAGAACGCCCGACACCACCTTCAACAAACCTGCGAGAGACAGACAGAGTCACACACAGACTCGCACACCTTCAACAGACCCGCGAGACAGACAGAGTCACACAGACTCACACACTCCGGGCTGTGTGTCTCTATTGATATCTAGCTCTGGTCCTCTCGTGGTCTCTGCGTGTCTCTCTCTGTATTGATCTCTAGCTCTGGTCCTCTCGTGGTCTCTGCGTGTCTCTCTCTGTATTGATCTCTAGCTCTGGTCCTCTAGGAGTGGTCTCTCTGTCTCCTGTGTTGATCTCTAGCTGCTGGCCTGGTCGTGGTCTCTCTCTCCTTCTCTGTGTTGATCTCTAGCTCTGAAGAACGCTCCACCACCTCTCTGTATTGATCTCTAGCTCTGGTCCTCACGTGGTCTCTGCGTGTCTCTCTCTGTATTGATCTCTACACCCAGCTGGTCAGACAGTCACTCTCTGTAGACTCACTCTGGTCCTCTCGGGTCTGTGTGTCTCTATTGATCTCTAGCTCTGGTCCTCTCGTGGTCTCAGCGTGTCTCTCTCTTACCCAGCTGCTCCTCCTCCGGTATTCCCATGATCCCCATGGCGTCCATGGTCTCGTTGAAGAGGTCCTTGTCCTGCTGTCCCGGGATCGTCACGTTCCCGTTCGACAGGAAGCGGTAACTGCTGTACCCCTCAAGCAACAGCTCCTCTGAGAGAGAGAGAGAGAGAGAGAGAGAGAGAGAGAGAGAGAGAGAGAGAGAGAGAGAGAGAGAGAGAGAGAGAGAGAGAGAGAGAGAGAGAGAGAGAGAGAGAGATCATTTATATACAGTACTATTTTCCCATCAATTATCACTTTTTTTACTGTACTTTATAAATCAGTTTGTTTATATATAGAAATGTATTCATGATGCATTGTATATACACATGTATTGAATAATTGCTTTGACAACACCTGCTATTGTAAGTCATGTCAATAAAGCACCATTGAATTGAAAAAAAATAGAGAGAGAAGACACACACAGATAGACACACACAGAGAGACACAGAGAGAGAGACAGACACACAGAGACACACAGAGACACACAGACAGACAGACACACACACACACAGAGAGACACACAGAGAGACACAGACACACACACAGACACACACAGAGACACACACACAGAGAGACACACACACAGAGAGACACACACAGAGAGAGACACACACAGAGAGACACACACAGAGAGAGACACACACACACACAGAGAGACACACACAGAGAGACACACACACAGAGAGACACAGACACACAGAGAGAGACACACACAGAGAGAGACACACACACAGAGAGAGAGACACACACACACAGAGAGAGACACACAGAGAGAGAGAGAGACACACACAGAGAGAGAGAGACACACACACAGAGAGAGAGACACACACACAGAGAGAGAGACACACACACAGAGACAGAGAGAGAGACACACAGACAGAGAGAGAGACACACACAGAGAGAGAGAGAGACACACAGAGACAGAGAGACACACACACACACACAGAGAGACACACACACAGAGAGACACACACACACACACACAGAGAGAGACACACACACACACACACACACACACACACACACACACACACACACACACACACACACACACACACACACACACACACACACAGAGCCTCTCACTTTTGAGCTTGTCTCCCGCCCCGGTCATCAGGTAGTAGAAGATATGAAAGGCTCGCTCATCTTTGGCCTGGCGGATGGCTCGAGATTTCTCCAGCAGGTCTGGGGAGGAGGGGTTAAGGAGCAAACGGTCCGCCTGCCTGCAAGAAGCTTCCTTGTGTTACAAGTAGAAGTTTTATTGCTTCGTGTGCGATTGATTCTTATTTTAATATTGTTTTAAAGGTAACTGTAGACTAGCTAGACGGATTTTACCAATTACGTTTTGACCAGAACACTCTCTCAGCGTCTTCAGTGCGAATTCAACGGCAGACGTTTCCACTAGAAGTCTCTCAGCGTCTTCAATGACTTTATAGAAACATCTGACACTGAATTTATTAAGTCCCCCTCCCCCTCCCCTCGGTGGTTCTGTGGAGAGACGGCTCACGGTCTTACACACACACACTCAGAGCAGCGCGCTCTGCCTCTCCTCAGAAGCTCAGCGGGAGACTCTGGTAAGGATACAGGTTTCAATGTTCGCTCCCACGATGTAGCCGGTCACGTCAAAATTGATCCGAATGAATTTACCCTACAGAAAAAAAGACCAATAAAAAACACGATCAATATTAAAATCACAAACTCTCTCAAACGAGGGCTCTGCTCCGGGCGTGCCTCTCAAACGAGGGCTCTGCTCAGGGCGTTCCTCTCAAACGAGGGCTCTGCTCAGGGCGTTCCTCTCAACCAGGGGCTCTGCTCAGGCCTCTCAAAAAGGGCTCTGCTCAGGCGTGCCTCTCAAACGAGGGCTCTGCTCAGGGCGTTCCTCTCAAACGAGGGCTCTGCTCAGGGCGTTCCTCTCAAACGAGGGCTCTGCTCAGGGCGTGCCTCTCAACCGGGGCTCTGCTCAGGGCGTTCCTCTCAACGAGGGCTCTGCTCAGGCGTTCCTCTCAAGGGGCTCTGCTCAGGCGTTCCTCTCAAGGCGAGGGCTCTGCTCAGGCGTGCCTCTCAGGCGAGGGGCTCTGCTCAGGGCGTGCCTCTCAGGCAGGGCTCTGCTCAGGCGTGCCTCTCAGGCAGGGCTCTGCTCAGGCGTGCCTCTCAGGCGCTCTGCTCGGGCGTGCCTCTCAGACGAGGGCTCTGCTCCGGGCGTGCCTCTCAGACGAGGGCTCTGCTCCGGGCGTGCCTCTCAGAGGACTCTGCTCAGTGTATTCGACTCAGTTTGACTCACGAATCTGGACGAGTTGTCGTTCTTCACAGTTTTGGCGTTCCCGAAGGCCTCCAGAATCGGGTTGGCTTGAAGCAGCTGTCTCTCCAGCTCTCCCTGCGGACGGACGGACAGACAGACAGACAGAGAGACACTCAGCACGGGAGACGCAGACAGGGACCTGCACCCAGTACCAACACACACTCCCAGTACACACCAGTTTGAGAAGCTGCAGGTTTTGTTTAATAGGGGGGAGTTTAAAAACTGTGTTTGGTCTGGTCTTAGAAAGGGGTCCTTATTGGTTAAGTGCCGTCTAGTTCACTGCCTGTTTTTTTTTTTGTGACTGCCTTACACCAAGAAAAATTAAATTAAATTAAATTAAATTAAATTAAATAGAATTCCCCAGAAGTGTGAAACACACACACCCTGTGGAGATACTGGCACGCTAGACAGAAAAAAACCAAGATAGATTCTGTAATATTTAAAAAGTAGTCTATTCTCAAAACAGTCTTGTATAGAGATCTATAGGAAAGAGAACTCCACACTGCAGAGCTGTACAGAGGTCCGAAAATAAAACAAATTGAATGACAGAGGTTTCAACAAGTCGTAGAAACGTTTGTCACAGAATTGATTTCATTATTATTAAAAATTCAGTCCTAGAGAGTTTAATTTATGGAGGCATTTTCCCCCCCAGATTGCAATGCATTAAAATCCACGTGGCTGACCTACAGCAGCCTTTAAATACGATGAAATCAGAACCACACAAATTATAAACTCACACGGGCGTTTTAACACAAGGAAAGCCTTTTGAAAAACAACGTGGGACAGCGAGGGAACTCTTCTAATGAAAAGGGGGCGTTGAAGTATTTTTTCACCAAGAATTTTTCTTGCAAATTGATTTAGAAACGTCCTTGTGTTAAAAACGACCGTGAAGCACAAAGGAAGCTTAGGATTTTTATTTGATATGAAATTAATTTTTGCTGAAGACCAACACAGCCCAAAAACACAAGAAATCATGTGAACGAAGGCATTTTAAAAACAAACACATGAAATTAATGAACTCAAATACATCCCATTGAAAATAGAAATTTAATACAAAAAAGGTCAAAATAAATATTTACAAAAATGTCTAAAATATATTTTTAAAAAAAGAATGAAATGTAGAGAGCAGAATATTACATTTAAAAAGTAATTAAATATTAATTAAAAACTGAATTTGATTAACGGCTGGCTAAGTTGGGACGTTAGAATATTTTGGTCTTTAGCAAAATTTAAAAAATAATAATTGATCTCCAAAATGAAAATGAAGCGCACAGATCCTGAAGCCACATTGCTGATTTTCAATATTTTTGAATATTTTTTTTCATTTTTATTCTGAAAGGCAGTTGAACAAGAATTCAAATCGTCTATTTCAGATTCTTCATGTAGAGTGGAGGCCAGCGGGTTTGAAAACCTCAAAGAAAAAAACACACACCAGAAGAATCTCCCCGACCCGGAACCAAAACAGAGACAGACACAGAGACACACAGACAGACAGACAGACACACAGACAGACAGACACACACACACAGACAGACAGAGCACACACACACACACACACACACAGAGAGAGAGACACACAGACAGAGACAGAGACACACACACACACACACACACACACAGACAGACAGACACACACACAGACAGACACACACACACACAGACACAGACACACAGACAGACACAGAGAGACAGACAGACAGAGAGACACACACAGACAGAGACACACACACAGAGAGACACACACACAGACAGAGAGACACACAGAGAGAGAGACACACAGACAGACAGAGACACACACAGACAGAGACACACACAGACAGAGACACACACAGACAGAGGACCACAGCAGTGTGAGACAAACACACACACAGAGACAGACACACAGACAGACAGACACACACAGACAGAGACACACAGACAGAGAGACACATGTTTTGGAGACACACACACAGAGACACACACACAGACAAGAAGACAGACAGACACACAGAGACACAGACACACACACCAGAATCATCACACACATCACACAGAGACAGAGAGACACAGACAGACAGAGACAGACACACACAGAGACAGACAGACACACACACACCAGAAGAATCTCCCCTACCCAGAAGCGAAACACACCAGAACCCAAAACAGACAGACGCACACAGAGAGACAGACAGACAGACACACACAACTCTGACTAGGTCTGTATAGCGTGCTTTCTTGTAAAAAGTGCGTAGCGATGAAAATGCCAAGGAGAAGAGAGACAGCAGCAGTGTGAGAAAAATGTGCACTGCTGAGTAAATAAATACACACACATATAGATTATATATAGATACACAGACAGACGTATCTATATATCAATCTATACGATGGATAAGGACGGATGTTTTGGGGCTCACTCACGTAGGACAGGACTGATGATTGCTGGAGGGACAAAGAAGCAGGAGGAGATGCAAGGGTTAATGTGAATACAGTCACAGAATCCATACCAAGAATCATCATCATCATCATCATCATCACAGATGCATGTGCGTTTCACACGGCAACGAGATCAGAGGATCCACAAACTCCACGGGTGAACGTGTCCCTGCCTGCAGAAACTCAATCGCTTCAACGGCAAGTCTCTCAGCGTCTTCAGTGTCAATTCAACGGCAAACGTTTCCACTAGAAGTCTCTCTCAGCGTCTTCAGTGTCAATTCAATGGCAAACGTTTCCACTAGAAGTCTCTCTCAGCGTCTTCAGTGTCAATTCAACGGCAAACGCCTGAGAAAGACTTCTAGTGGAAACGTTTGCCGTTGAATTGACACTGAAGACACTGAGAGAGACTTCTAGGTTGATGGGAATCAGACTCCTATTGCACAGCAGTGTGATCCAGTCCAGGTTTTACTGCTACCAGCTTGATCAGCCCCCAGTGTGTCTAGCTAACAAGCTCAGGTGTGTCTGATTATTAAACTCCTAGTGAAACCAGGACTGGATCACACTGCTGTGCAGCGGGAGTCTGATTCCCAGCCCTGTAGATAGACTTTGGTTGAAGGAGGTTTGTAGCTGATTTTATAGTGGAGAGAGAGCTACAGGATATTGGGGAGGGAACTGTGGGATATTTAAACAGAGAGATCAGGGCTGGGAATCAGACTCCTATCGCACAGCAGTGTGATCCAGTCCAGGTTTTACTGCTCCCAGCTTGATCAGCCCCCAATGTGTCTAGCTAACAAGCTCAGGTGTGTCTGATTATTAAACTCCTAGTGAAACCAGGACTGGATCACACTGCTGTGGAGCGGGAGTCTGATTCCCAGCCCTGCTGAATAAATACTAACCCTACCAATAATAAATAATAATAAAACCAATTAATATCCCCAATCAGATTTCCTAATCTAATCTAAAGATGAATGACTGAAAAACATCCTGATGTTTATTGAGAGAGGAGATGACATCACTTTCTTGGGGCGTGTCACCCCTGGGGGCGGGGAGATTATAAAACAGGGGAGAGAGAGAGAGAGAGAGTCAGGGGAGAGAGAGAGGGGGGAAGAGAGAGGGTGGGGAAAACAGTGTCTTTAAAACAAAAGAGGGGAGAGAGCTCTTGTGTGAGAAGCCAGAGAGAGAGAGATAGGGATCACTTTCTTGGTGTTTTCAGTCTTGCCAGCGCCAGACTCACCCCTGAAAACAGGAGGAGATTATAAAACAAAACAAGAGAGAGAGAGAGAGAGGAGGAGAGAGAGAGAGAGGGGGAGAGAGAGAGGAGAGGGGAAGAGGAGAGAGGGAGAGAGAAAAGAGAGAGAGAGAGGGAGGGAGAGAGGGGGAGAGAGGGAGAGGAGGGGAAGGGGAGAGAGGGGAGGAGAGGGGGGGAGGAGAGGGGGAGAGAGGGGGAGAGAGAGGGGGAAGGAGAGAGAGAGGGGAAGGGAGAGGGAGAGAGAGAGGGAGAGAGAGAGGGAAGGGAGAGGGGAAGGAGAGAGAGAGGGAAGGAGAGAGAGAGAGAGAGAGAAAGGAGGGAGAGAGAGAGGGGAAGGGAGAGAGAGGGAAGGGAGAGAGAGAAGACTGAAGTTTGTCTTCAATAAATACTCACGTGCACAGAATGGACTGATCTTCACGATCTGGAAAAAAAAAAAAAAGCCAAGAGAGAGTCACTGCCAGGTCCAGACACCCCTGAACAAGGACAGCGACAGGCACTCGAACCCAGCGCAGTCCAGACCAGACCCCCACGCAGCGGTGATCTGAAGGGACTGGGGCAGGACGCCTTCATGCCATCCCTGCACTAAAATCACACACGTCCGCTCACACCTCCCGAGTGAAGAAACCCAAAAGAAAATCAGGTGTAACTGAGATGAGAGGAATTTACCTGGGAGGCAAAGACAGGTAGCAACAGAGAGAGAGGGAGGGAGGGAGGGAGGGGAGCAAGGGAGGACAGGCTATCTACTCCCTTAAAAGGAAATCTCTCACAGAGTCTCTCAGATCAGACACCCCTTATCAACAGAAGCTAGTCCTGCAAACCAACACTCTCTCAACATGATTAGAGA